>SJYO01048061.1:32400589-32563895 GCA_006410555.1 Capra ibex | reverse complement strand
AGATAAAACAAGGTAACTAGATATACAGACAGAAACACGGTCATGGTATGACAGAACTACTGACACCGAAACATCATCTCGGACTTCAGTCCGTTCAACTAAGGAGGTCAAGGTAAGAAGAAAGAGTTCTAACGAAACCGATAAACTCCAAAAAACATAAAGGTATGTTTAGAACTTTAATAAACAAGATCAAGACACTTTTTACACCGGCCATCGAACTGTCCCTAACGTAACTTAAACATTTAACGAAACCCATCATATGAGTAAAAGTGATATAACTAAGAAGGCTAGGTACTTGTACCATATAAAGAGGTAGATAATCACAGGAGAAACTAAAGAAAGTAGTCACAAAATATCAAAAGATATATATCCAGAAATCAAAGAAATCCATCTATATAAGGATTCATAAAATAAGAAAAGCAACGTTACCACTTACCTTAACAAAGGAATTAAAGAAAAAGATGAAAGAGTAATAAGCACATATCCTTACGTTCCCTAAAGACACACAACTAAAATATAGGACGTTGAAATGATATAAGTAACTAATCGAGAACATTAAAATTTGACTATAACGAACGATAGACTATAAACTACCTTAGAACAAATCTTTATAGGTTCTACATTGACTTTTTAATTCTATCATTTATTGTTTAATGTAAACGTTTCTCCTCTTTAAATAATAACAAGAAAAAGTCTATAAACAAAATCTAAGTTTTTAAGATGTTTAGGGTGAGAAGAGGGAGACGTTCTTAATACGTACAACAACAAGTCAATAATTCAGTACAGACTGACAAATACTGGGATACCATACGTCATACGGTCCTATAGACGACAGTATATCGATAGAGGGTCTCAAACGAGTTTATGTGCGGGTAACTCAGTCACTACTATAGAGTATGAGACGACGGGGCAAGAGGTAAACGGAAGTTAGAAAAGGTCGTAGTCTCAGAAATGGTTACTCAACCGAGAACCATAGTCCACCGGTTTTATAACCTCGAAGTGATCGTCAGAAAGGTTACTTATAAGTCCCAACGAAAGTAAAGTCTAACTGACTAAACTAGAGGAACGTCAGGTTCCCTAAGAGTTCTCAGTAAAGATCGACGACGACGATGACGACGACGACGATTCAGTGAAGTCAGCACAGACTGAGACACGTTGGGGTATCTACCGTCGGGTGAGACCCTAAGAGGTCCGTTCTTGTGACCTCACCCAACGGTAAAGGAAGAGGTTACGTACTTTCACTTTTCGCTTCAGCACGGGCTGAGAAACACTGGGTACCTGACGTCGGATGGTCCGAGGAGACAGGTACCCTAAAAGGTCCGTTCTCATGACCTCACCCAACGGTAACAGAAGATGAGTAAAAATAATGGTGTCAAGTTTTCGTAGTCAATAAGTCCCAAATCGGAAGAAATGCTATGTCCATAGAGTAGGTAGGTACTGGTCACCTTTTTGGTTGTGAAACTTTTATGACTGGAAAAAGTTGTATTACTACAGTGAAGAAAAAGTCATGTGACAGAGTCAAGTCAAGTCGTCCGGTCCGGAGGGACAGATAATGGTTGAGGACCTTGAACGCGTTTGGGTACAGACAGTTCAGTGACTACGGTAGGTGGGTAGAGTAGGAGACAGTAGAGGAAGAGGAGGACGGAAGTTAGAAAGGGTCGTAGTCCAAGAAAGGAGTACTCAGTCATGAAGCTAAGTCCACCGATTTCATAACGTTGAAGTCATAGCCATGAAGGTTACTTATAAGTCCTGACTAAGACCAAACGAGAGGAACATCGGGGTCTCTGAGAGTTCTCGGAAGAGGTTGTGATGTCAAGTTTTCGTAGGTAAACAGTCGCGAGTCGAAAGATATCACAGACTGAGAGTGTAGGTATACACTGATCATTTTTTTGGGTATCTAAACTGATCTACCTGGAGATAGTCGTTTTATTACAGAGACTAAAACTTATACGACAGATCCAACTAGTATCGAAAAGAAGGTACTTCGTTCGTAGAAGATTAAAGTACCGGTTTCAGTGGTAAATGTCACTAAAAACTCGGGGTTTTGATTTCAGACGGTGACAAAGGTAACAAAAGGATAGATAAACGGTACTTCACTACCGTGACCTACGGTACTACAAATAAAAAACCTACAACTGTAAATTCGGTTGAAAAAGTGAGAAAATGAAAGTTCTCCGTGAAGTCAACAAGTGAAAGACGGTATTCCTCCCGTAGTAGACACATAGACTCCAATAACTATAAAGAGGACCGTTAGAACTAAGGCCGAACAGGAAGTAGGTCGGACCGTGAAACGTACTACATTAGACACATATTCAATTTATTCGTCTCGATGTTATATGTGGGAACTGTATGAGGAAAGGGTTAAACCTTAGTCAGACGACAAAATACAGGTCAAGATTGACAACGAAGAACTGGTCGTATGTCTAAAGAGTCCTCCGACCATTCTACCAGACCATATGTGTAGAGAAATTCTTAAAAGGTCAAACAACACTAGGTTTGTCGGTTTCCGAAACCTTATCAGTTTTTTCCTCCTTATATAAAAAGACCTTGAGAGAACGAAAAAGATACTAGGTCCTCTACAACCGTTAAAATAGAGACCAAAACCCAAGTATATAATAACTTGGGACCGAACCTATTAAAACTCGTAATGAAACGATGACACACTCTACTCACATTGACTCGACATCAAACTTGTAAGAAACCGTAACTGAAAGAAACCCTAACCTTACTTTTGACTGTAAAAGGTCACGAGACCGGTGACAACTTAAAAAGTTTAAACGATCTTATAACTCACGTCGTGAAAGTGTCGTAGTAGGAAATCCTCAACTTTGTCGAGTTGACCTTAAGGTAGTGTAGGTGATCGGAACAATCATCACTACGAATGATTCCGAGTGAACTGAAGTGTAAGGTGCTATAGACAGAGATTTACTCACCAGTGTGGTAACACTAATAGACCAAGTCATTCTATAAAAAACATATAAAAAAGATACATAGGAATGGTGGAGAAGAATTATAGAAAACGAAGACAATCCAGGTATGGTAAAGACAGGAAATGACACGAGTAGAAACGTACTTTATAAGGGAACCATAGACATTAGAAGAACTTCTCTAGAGATCAGAAAGGGTAAGATAACGAAAGGAGATAAAGAAACGTAACTAGTGACTCCTTCCCAAAGAATAGAGAGGAACTATAAGAAACTTTGAGAAGGGAGTCTACCCATATAGAAAGGAAAGGAGGAAACGGAATCAAAGAGAAGAAAAAAGTCGAGAAACATTCCAGAGAAGTCTGTTGATAGAACGGAAAAACTTAAAGAAAAAAACCCCCTAGTAGAACTAGTGACTGAGGACACGTTACAGTGTTTGAAAGTAGGTATCAAGAAGTCCGTGACAGACCCAAACAGTATTGAAAAGAAGGTTCATGCTTCATAGAAAATTAAAGTACCGACGTCAAGGGGAGGTGTCACTAAAGTCTCGGGTTCTTTTTTAGACAGAGACAAAGGTGAAAAAGGGGAAGATAAAGGGTACTTCATTAAACTGGTATACGTCACTAAAACCAAAAGACTCACAACTCAACATTCGTTCGAAAAAATTAGAGGAGAAATTGGGAGTAGTTCTCTAAGGACAAATGAAAGACGGCAATCTCTTTATAGTAGACTCCAATAACTATAAAGAGGACCTTTTGAACCAAGTTTGAACACTAAGTAGGTCGGACCGAAAAGTGTACTACATGAGACATACATTCAATTTATTCGTCCCTTATAATTTATGTTGGAACTTCAGGAGGAAAGGTTTAAAAAAAAAATTTAAAAAAGAATAAAAATGAAATAAAATGAAATGTTATGACATAACCAAAACGGTATGTAACTGTACTTAGGTGGTACCCACATATGTTCGAGGGTTAGGACTTAGGGGAAGGGTGGAGGGTGGGGTATAGTAGAGAGACCTAGTAGGGGTACGTGGTCGGGGTTCGTAGGACATAGGACATAGTTTGTATCTGACCGTCAAGCAAAGAATGTACTATCATATGTACAAAGTTACGGTCAGAGGGTTTAGTAGGGTGGGAGAGGGAGAGGGAGTTTAAGGTTTTCAGGCAATATATGTAGACACAGAGAAAATGACAGAGTGTATGTCCCAGTAGTAATGGTAGAAAGATTTAAGGAATATATACACAGTCATATGACATAACCATAAAAAGAAAGACCGAATGAAGTGAGACATATTAGCCGAGGTCAAAGTAGGTGAAGCAATCTTGACTAAGTTTACACAAGAAACATTACCGATTCATTATGAGGTAACACATATACATGGTGTCGAAAAAATAGGTAAGTAGACGACTACCTGTAGATCCAACAAAGGTACAGGACCGATAATATTTGTTACGACGTTACTTGTAACCCCACGTACACAGAGAAAGTTAAGACCAAAGGAACCACACATACGGGTCTTCACCCTAACGACCCAGTATTCCGTCAAGATAAACGTTAAAAAATTCCTTAGAGGTGTGACAAGAAGTATCACCGAGATGATCAAACGTAAGGGTGGTTGTCACATTCTCCCAAGGGAAAAGAGGTGTAGGAGAGGTCGTAAATAACGAACATTTGAAAACCTAGTGTCGGTAAGACTGACCACACTTTACCTTGGAGTAACACCAGAACTAAACGTAAAGAGACTATTACTCACTACAACTCGTAGAAAAGTACACAAACAATAGGTAGGTATACAGAAGAAACCTATTTACGGATAAATCAAAAAACCGGGTAAAAAACTAACCCAGTAAATAAAAAGACCTCAACTCGACGTCTTCAACGAACATATAAAAACTCTAATCAACAAACAGCCAAAGAAGTAAACGATAACAAAAAGAGGGTAAGTCTTCCGACAGAAAAGTGGAATGAATATCAAAGGAAACAACACGACTTCGAAAATTAAAATTAATCTAGGGTAAACAAATAAAAACGAAAATAAAGGTCATAAGACCCTCCACCTAGTATCTCCTAGGACGACACTAAATACAGCCCCTCACAAAACGGATACAAGAGGAGATCCTTAAAATATTAAAGACCAGAATGCAAATCTAGAAATTAGGTAAAACTCAAATAAAAACACACACAACAATCTTTCACTAGATCAAAGTAAGAAAATGTTCACCAACTGGTCAAAAGGGTCGTGGTGAACAATTTCTCTAACAGAAATGAGGTAACATATAAGAACGGAGGAAACAGTTTCTATTCCACAGGTATCCACACACCTAAATAGAGACCCGAAAGATAAAACAAGGTAACTAGATATAACGACAGAAACACGGTGTCACTTGTAATAGGAGTTACCACTTTTTAACTTTCGTAAAGGGGATTTCAGTCCTTGTTCTGTTCCCACGGGTGAAAGTGACAATGATAAGTTGTATCAAGACCTTCAAAATCGATGTCGTTAGTCTCGTCTTTTTCTTTATTTGCCTTAGGTTTAACCTTTTATTCATTTTGAGGAAAGGTTTAAAACTTAGTCGAACAATAAAGTACAGTCTAAAATTAATAAAAAAGAACTGGGTGTATGTCCAAAGAGTCCCTGTCTATTCCTTTAAAACAACAATAAAAAACTATAAACAAAACCTAAATGACATGTTTATGGTGAAAAAAGAGAGTTCTTTAAATATATGTCCTATAATTTAGACATTCAATTTAATATATATATGTAAAGTGATAAAACAGTATATGTTTATACCTTTTATAAAACAGTCAGAGACGTACTTCTGATCAATTAAAGATTTGTTCTCTTCCCTGGTAAGGAGGTGTTTACCTAGTATTAAGTATGGATGGATAGACCAATTTCTTACATCTTTCTTTTTAACTTCCGTTTACGTTTCAGAAATTTCAGAAAACAAGAAAAAGAATAATGTAATACGGTCAGTCGGAGACGAATAAGAGACATAGGACTGTACATTCTCGGATTTTGAGACAAGACCCTAAGAGTTAACTGATAAGTACTAAAATACTATAAGTTAATGCATAGTATTGACTCGAGAACTACCCTCTAGTGGATACTTTAAAATACAAATAGTTGTTCAAAGATACGTAAACACAATTAAAGGATTCCGACGATATTTTTTATGGTGTCGACCCCACTGAATTATGTTGTCCTAATATAACAGAGTGTCAATACCTGACGTCTTCAGACTTTATTTTTACAACCGTCCCAACCACTGATGTGTCCCCGAGTCTATCTCTTAGACAAGTCTGGAAAAGGAATCTGAGACTATCAACAACCGTTAGGAATTACAAGGAACTGGACACTGGTATATTGAGATTAGAGGAAGATATAATAGTACAGAGGAGGAGGAAATAGAAAAAAAAAAGACAGGAATATTCCTGTAATCATACAACCTAATCCCAAGTGGGATAGGGTCTCACTTTCACTTTCACACAATTATCGAGTCCTCCAGATTAGAAGACACTGGGGTACCTGATATCGGGTAGTCAGAGGAACCATGTACCTTAAGAGGTCCGTTCTCAGGACCTCACCCATCGGTAAGGGAAGAGGTCCTCTAGGAGGGTTGGGTCCCTAATTTGGGTCCAGAAGACGTAACGTCCACCTAAGTAACGATAGACTTGGTGGTCCCTTCGGGATAGGGTCTTACTGGAGTGACGTTATCTTAATGCAAATACTTACTAGGATAAAAATTTATTCTAGTGTAACTGTACTGTGTTAAGTTGGTAATCAGGTTTTTGGTACGGAAAGGACTACGATTTATGTAAGTTGGGTAGGGTCACAGTGGGTTTCAGAATTTTGTAATGTCGTATTTTGATGTTTTAAGTATAAGTGTATTAATTGAGTTTTATAGGACTTATAGTAGAAGTTGTAGTATATTTATTCTATACCCAAGATCAGGGTCAAAAGATTCCTTAGAGGTGTGACAAGAGGTATATGGGTCGTTGGGGTGACGACCCGTAAGTGTGACTCCTTTGGTCTTGATTAACTTTCTCTGTACACATGGGGTTACAAATAGTGTCGTGACAAATGTTATCGGTCCTGTACCTTCATTGAATCTACAGATAGCCGTCTAGTTACCTATTCTTTTGACACTATGTATATGTGTTATCTTATAATGAGTCGATAATTTTTGTTACGTAAATTAAGTCAAGATTAATCCACCTACTTTACTCTTGGATATTATGTCTCACTTCATTCAGTCTTTCTTTTTGTGGATATATCGTATAATTGTGTACGTATACCTTAAATCTTTCTACTACTACTACTGGGATGTACACTCTATCGTTTTTTCTGTATCTACATTTCTTGTCTGAAAACCTAAGACTCCCTTTTCCACTCCCACTCTACTAAACTCTCTTTCGTAACTTTGTACATATAATGAGATACACTTTGTCTAACGGTCAGGTCCAAGTTTCGTACTCTGTCCCACGAGTCCCGACCAAGGGGTCCTACTGGGACTCCCTACCCCACCCCTCCCTTCACCCTCCCCAAGTCCTACCTCTTGTGTACATGTGGGTAATTGACCAAGCACAGTTACATACCGTTTTTGGTGATGTTATAACATTTCATTAATCGGAGGTTAATTTTATTTATTTAATTTTTTTTTTTCTATACCCACTCTGACTCATAAAGGGTTGACTCTGTTTAAAGAGACGTAGACACTTGGACACTTTGAATCTTTTGTTCATTAAACGAAGATTTTATGTTATAACGGATCCGTTTGTAATCCGTAAGGTAAGGTATTACCTCTGCAATTTTCCCTTTTTTCTCATGTTGACTAATGGTTATGTTTCATTCAACTTTAAGTCTTAAGTCGTCCCTTTTAACGTAATCTGGAATTCCGGACTCTGTTTCGATCCACTGCAATACAAGACACGATACCGGTCTTACCCCTCGTCGAAGTTGAGGAGTCGGGAACCACTATACTGAAACAGCAACCATTGTTATCACTGGGACAACCAAACACTTGGAGAGAGTTTCAGTAGGAAAGGAAAAGAACTTCCTATAGTGTGCAAATGTCCACTTATATCAGTCAGAAAGTCTCAGTGTCAAGTAATCGTCCAAGTAGGTGAACACCTTGTTTTATATAAAATTTTTGTAAGGTCTATATAGGTTTTCGTTTTCAACTTAAACAACGTATACCGTTGATCGATAAACATGAACTCATAGTTTCACTTAATTTAATATAACACTTGTAATTTTAACCTGACTGTACTCATTGTTTGTCTATTTGATCTTTAAGTGGTGACTGTAAAAACGAAATGTATTATTTTGTACAATTTATATTTTATGAAGGGTACTAATATACTTTTGATTGTGATACATGATATACAAATTACTTCATCGTTTTATACTTACGGAAGAATATCGGTCCATTGATGAGATCTCTCATGTCATGTTTTAGTAGTATTATTAATTCTTTTTAACGTATCGTTAGTGACCCTTATATACTTCTTTACCACTCTTATATAGACGAACTATTGTCTGTTGATATAACCCACTCTTTTTCAAGAAAATTCTTCTTCTACGACATTGGTCGTAGGTTCTACAGGGTGTTACTCGGAACGAAGGACTAGTAGTATAAAAGAACAGAGGGTGTAGTAAGGTTCCACACAGACTCCCAAGGGTCACCTTCATTCCATACAATGTGTACTTCTTTGACTCCATACCCCTCCAACTTACACAATGGATGTTAGATGTGTAACTAACCTCTTTTCTATACTACTAGAAAGAGGTCTTTGATTCGAGATTTGGTGATACTATAGTAGACTTTCGTTTCGTAAGTATAAAACACGTTACGACTTATATTCTCTTTCTGGTTAAAGTGATCAAATAATTTGACTTGGAATAGTGCTAACAATTTTTCAAAAACGAAACCAGTAACGTTGATGGATCAACAATTTAAAGTGACATGGGTATAGAGACTTTTACTTATAGTGTCTTTTACATGTATATAGAGTCTTTTTAATTAAAATTTGAACTTATCTTGTTAAAAGAATAACCGAAGAAAATTATACCAGTTAATTACTATTTAACAATTTAATTGAAACACTATTTAATATTTTAAACAATCGTACAAACACAAATCCTTGTTAAGTCTTATTTATGTCTATTTAATTCGGGTTTGTCTAACCATGATAAGTGACTGATCGAATGTGTTAGATGGTAAAGTAAGTTTTAGTACGACCAGTAGTATTAGACGAAGTTCAAACTCAACGATGTCATTACCAATATAATTTTTACAGTGATAACGAAACCTTTTCATCTCTGTTTAAATAATTGACCTTTTACAGTTGATACTTTTTGACAACCATGCTTATAACCCTCTTGTCCTTACATTTTTAATAAAAGGTCTTTAGGGCACATCCATTACTTTCGGTATTATGTTTGTACCTTCGTCTCACGATTAGAAGTCTTTTATTAAATGTATTCGAGACTATTATAAACATTCAACAACTTCATAAGTTGCAAACATCATTTAGTCAAATTTTTTTATACTTAGTTTAAAAAATACTTCGTCATAGTGTCTTATTCATTTACCTTTATCATACAGAACTACCGAACTCAAATATACTTACGTACGTAATTTCATGTTATAAGTATGTCTAAATAACACTTTGATTAATGACAATGATGTCTTGATTTCGATAGAATCTTATTTCTACATAGAAATAATGTAACAATGTAAAACCGGGTTCCCAGTATAGTATTTAATTTCGACTTTAATCAAGTCGTCCCAGGGTAATGAAAAAGAATCGTACTTTGAAATTATTATACTGAATCTAACTGGAAGAAGGAGATAACAAAGTTCTATAGAACAATTATAAGGAGGAACCATAATAGAAAAAGAGTAGTCGTATATGAAAAAAGGGAGTTTGATACGTAAAAATCGAAGTTAACGTAGAATAAGTCGAACGGTAGACAACTTGTAAACCTAAAGTCGACGTTTACGACCGTATTGATAAGACATCCCTTTAAAACGGTTTACTGGTAAGAAATAGGTCAGTAAGGATTCTGGTGACAGTACACGTCCACAAGGATGAAAGATCTTTTATCCAAATGATATAAATCTTTTATTACGAAAGTTATTTGTTCATTCTACTAATTTTTATAAATGATTTAGTAAGGTACACGTTTAATACACAACTTTGATTATATTAACGACAAAAACAGACAAGATTGACTTTAGTCTTTATGTTATAAGTCTTTTTGTTATGTTTAGTTTAACGGATTTTGTAGTCAAAACCGTTCTGTCGATCATTAAAAGTACGTATTTTACAAACAGAAGTAAAAGACGACAATTTTTTTTATGTATTCTAAAAAAAGAGAAAGGGTTAATATGGAAAATCACTCCCCGAAAGGTCCACCAGGATGTCCATTTCTTGTACGGACGGTTACGTCCTTTACATTCTCTACGTCCAAGTTAGGGACTCATTCCTTCTAAAGGACCTCCTTCCGTACCGTCGGATGAGGTCATAAGAACGGACCTCTTAGAGTGTCTAGCTCTTCGTACCACTCAATATCAGATATCCCAGTGTTTCTCAGTACTGACTTCACTGTATAGTGTGTATAAAATCACGTCCACTTTTTTTTAACATGTAACTCGATAACTTCTTTATGGATGGTGAATTCTGATAAACTATTTATCTTTACATAAAATTTTATGTTAATACATCAAACAAAACTAAATAAAGTCTTTTATTAGACCTCGATATAAATGACGATGTTTTTCACTCATATAAAAGCACCTCAACCCTTTTATACGTAAGATCGATCATAAACTTTTTTACGAATGATAAATACTAATAGACTAATTATCTTTACGGAAAATTTTATGTCAATACATCGAACAAAACTAAATAAAGTCTTTTATTAGACCTCAAGGCAAATGACGATGTTTTTCACTTTAAATATTCATTTATCTTCAGTCAGTGATAAGTCTTCGTATTTTTGGGGAGACTCAGTAAGTGTTATTAAAAACATGTATAAACCATTTGCAATTTTATTAAATTGGTCACGTCAAAATAATTATATAAATAAGATAAAAGTAAGGTATAACAATAAATTATTAGGTTTAGAATTCACTTTCAGAAAGACGACACAGGCTGAGAAACACTGGGGTACTTCCCATTCTCAGGTACCTTAAGAGGTCAGGTCTTATGACTTCATCCATCGGAAAGGGAAGAGGTCCCCTCTAGAAGGTTTGCGTTCCTAGTTTAGGTCCAGAGGGTGTAACGTCCATCTAGGAGATGGTCGACTCGGTGGTCCCTTAATACACCACTTTTAAAGTTAAATATACGGTGAGAAAAGATTTGTTCATTCAAACGTATATTAAATCAAATGATTTAAAATAAATTTTTGAGGGATTATCTAAATTATTTAGGTTTCACACATCATCTTAAATACCTTGATTAAAAAGAAATATAGTCATCGGATTTTATATTGACGACGAAGACGAAAAACAAGGACAAACAAGACACAATATGATAATCTGTAGTTATACCACAAGTACCTCTTTTTCGTGATCCAGCCTGCACTTAAGATAGTTGGATTCTTCATTTTTTTCTTTTATCTAAAATATATGTAAAATTTATTATCTGAGATTAAAATTTCCCTCTATCTAGAAAGATCCGTTGTCGTACGACAGTGTGTCTCTACTATTTATTAACTCTTGAACAAAATAGTAACAGGATTCATACGAAGTAGGTGATTCTCTTTTGAACTAATGTTGTGTTAATCATGACTCCGTGAGACTCACCTTTTACATGTGACATGTTTTTTATAGAAAAGAAAAAGAGGTCTTTTTTATTTTAAAGAGTACTGTGTGTACTTATTGTAAAAGACAAGAAGACTTTGGGTCACCTTTAGTTATCAACACAATTTATCCTTTAGTCAACTCATTTTACTCAGGAATTGACTATTTTTGTAGTTAATTTTTCAGTACCTTCACTGTCTGAATCGATAATTTACGACTGTTCTTGTAGTAAACTTTTGACCTTCAATTTTCATCTAAAAGTTTAGATACTTTGATTCTTGTAATCTCGGTTATTTTTAACCTTACTTAATCTTTCTTCTTTATCAAATTTCTACTTTGACTTGTGAACACTTAAACCCTAGTAAAACGTTTGTATAAATGTACTATGACTTGAGTGTAGGTATTTTAACTATTCTTATACACTTTACTTTACACGAAAAGGGTGTTAGTCTTACAGACGACTGGTGTGCCAAAGTACATACAAATATATAGTTTCTGACTCAAAACCCAATACCTGTTCTCTGATCCATGTAAATGAGATGAGAAGTAGTTCACATTTTAATTTTACGTTTGTGTGTGTCTTGACTTTTGATACTCGTCTATAGACAGTCCATCCTAAAAAAAAAAGTAAAAAGAAAGTGGTATGATATATTATTATTTAGATGTACCTTAAAATAAATTCATGACTTTCACATCTTTGTAAATAAAAGATTGATTTTATTAAATAGTTACGTTTTTGTGTTTTAAATTTTTCTAATCTTCTTTATAATTAAAAACCAAATCTAGTTATTATTTCATTAGTTTTACAGACCCAAATAGTGACATATGTTGTCAATGTTACGTTTGAAACTCAATCTTCTCGGTTTACCATGATTACTTTTATCTTGTGTATAAAAGACTCCTTTTTCGTACTGTTTCATAGTGATTGTTCCTAAATTTATAGTCTTTATATTAAGTGAAAACTATTAAACAGACTAACGGGTATTTTTATAACACGTCTATGTTACGAAATTTTATAATTAGTGTTCAAATCAAAACTACTTTTAGAAATATATAACTTTATAAACCAGAATCTTCTAGTTCGATAAAATAGATATGTGACAGGTATTTATATATATATATATATATACATACATATCACGATCAATAAGGTTCTTTGATTGTTGTATTTCACATAGTTGAAGAAATCTTCTTTTTTATAATAAAGATATATATTCTGTCTAATAATAATATATCGATAAACCCTCGAATGAGAAAATATCCCGAAGTAGAGCCGTAATTAAAGTCATAAATAAATATGTTACTATCTTTTCTTACTTTGACGTGTCTAAATTTTCTTTTTTCTTTTGTTCGGATATTTGAATTCTTACGTTTTTTCTTATGGAAATGGTTTTTCGTTAAGTAATTAAAAAAATTTATCTATTTAAAAGATTTCTTTATATACATACACTTACATTTCTGTTTATTAACACGTCATATAATCTTTGGCTAGGTATAGACTTGTAGTTAAAGTTGAATAAGTATACAGGTATATATCTATATATGAATGTACACGTACACACGTACGAGTCAACGAAGTCGGTACAGGGTGAAAAACACTGGGATTCTGACATAAGGTGGTCCGAGGAGACAGGTACTCTAAGAGGTCCGTTCTTACGACCTCACCCAACGATACGGGAGTAGGTCCCCTGGAAGGATTGGGTCCTTAGTTTAAGTGTAGAGGACAAAGAGGTCGTGACGTTCCTCTAAGAAATGACGACTCGGTCGACTCTTCGGGACATATGTTTATATACAAGTAGATAGATAGATAGATAGATACTTTTGTCTATAACTGTGAGATATACATTTATACGAAAATTATTGTACACACACACACACATACATATACATCCGTATTGGAAGGGTCCCCCGTGATCACCATTTCTTGGACGGACGGTTACGTCCTCTGAATTCTCCACATCCAAGACAGGGAACCAGTCCTTCTAGGGGACCTCTTCCCGTACCGTTCGGTGAGGTCATAAGAACGGATCCCTTAAAGTACCTGTCTCCTCGGTCCACCCGATCGGGTATGTTAATGTTTCTCAACCTGTGATCAGTTTGTTGAATGTGTGTATGTGTGTGTGTATATATACACGTAAATATTACACATATACGTATACAAGTGTGTATAGAGATACATATGTATGTATACATTTAACAGACATATATACAAATGTACACATATATATTCATATACTCCTTTAATAAAATTTAATGTATACTAGTGTTTGATCACCAATGATTACCCTTCCCTTTTCCCCCTTACCTGTTCTATCCCTATACCTTGATATACCTTAATATTAATATTTTATATCAATATACAATATATTAATATTTTATGTCTTATATAAGTTATAAAATATTATTAGAAAGTTTTAATACTTACACAACATATAGACTTTATATTGTTACGTATAGTTAGTATAGAGTTAATTTTATTATTTTACTTAATTTACATTAGTTACCACTAGAATATTTATTATTATTTATTGTTTATAGAAACCCCTCCCTTGGTTTTGTTTAACAGAGGGAGTGGTCAAAGATTTTGTTAGAAGTACCGACTACATTTCGATTACTACACTAAAGCTGACTGTACGCATTAAGCACTTGAACGTTTGTTATCCAGAAGTGTTCCGTTTGTTATTCACAAACAAAACCATGGAGTGTACTACATCACATGTTATCACACTGATCTTCTTAATTCGACAAGAAAATTTTAAAATTCTGTAAATATTATTACTGACAGTTATATATTTTCATTATAATGTTTCATTTTGTGTTAAAATGAGCTATATTTTTTCACTTCTCATGAATATAGTTATCTCTGAAACATTATGCAAAACTACACACAACAAGACAATCAAAGATAGGTGTACTACAAGTTCGACCAAAATCTTTTTCGTCTCCTTGGTCTCTAGTTTAACGGCTGTAGGCGACCTAGTAGTTTTTTCGTTCTCTCAAGGTCTTTTTTATAGATAAAGACGAAATAACTTTTACGGTTTAGGAAACTGACATACCTAATGTTATTTGACATCTTTTAAAACTTTCTCTACCCTTATGGTCTGGTGGACTGGACGGAGAATTCTTTGGATATACGTCCAGTTCTTCGTTGTCAAGCTTGACCTGTACCTCGTTGTCTGACCAAGGTTTATCCTTTTCCTCATGCAGTTCCTACATACGACGGTGGGACGAGAAAATTGAAGATACGTCTCATGTAGTACTCTTTACGACCCGACCTCCTTCGTGTTCGACCTTAGTTCTAACGATTCTCTTTATAGTTATTGGAGTCTATATGTCTACTGTAGTGGGATTACCGTCTTTCACTTCTTCTTGATTTCTCGGAGAACTACTTTCACTTTCTCCTCTCACTTTTTCAACCGAATTTCGAGTTGTAAGTCTTTTGCTTCTAGTACCGTAGACCAGGGTAATGAAGAACCGTTAATCTACCCCTTGGCCACCCTTCTCATTGACTTAAATAAAAAGACCCGAGGTTTTAGTGACGTCTACCACTAACGTCGGTACTTTAATTTTCTTTGAATGAGAAACCTTGATTTTAATACTGGTTGGATCTGTCGTATAATTTTAACCTCCGTAATGAAAGGGTCGTTTACAGGTAGATCAGTTCCGATGTCAAAAAGGTCACCAGTACATACCTACACTCTCAACCTGATATTTCTTTTGACTTGTGGCTTCTTCACTACGAAAACTTGACACTACAACCTCTTCTGAGAACTCTCAGGGAACCTGACGATTCTATAGGTTCGTCACGTAGGATTTCCTCTAGTCAGGACCCACAAGTAACTTTCCTGACTACAACTTTGACTTTGAGGTTATGAAACCGGTGGACTACGTTTCTCGACTGGGTACACTTTTCTAGAACTACGACTCTTTCTAACTCCCGTCCTCCTCTTCCCCTACTGTCTCCTACTGTACCAACCTACCGTAGTGGTTGAGCTACCTGTACCTAAAACCACTTGAGACCCTCAACCACTACCTGTCTCTCCGGACCGTACGACGCCAAGTACCCCAATGTTTCTCAGCCTGTACTGACTCACTGACTTGATTTGACTCGACTTGTACATAAACAAGGTCTTAACATCAAAAGGTATAAAATCGAAAAGTACGTAAAACAAAAGTAAAATTAAAAGAGAACATAATGTAAATCAAAGAAAAAAAAAAAAAGATAAAATTTTCATTTCTGTTAATCATTTTCTCGTTAGACCGATGAGTTAAAACCACTTGATGTTTTGTTTCGTTTGTTAGTTTTTTGGTGAAGTAGGAATCGTCACAAGAAAATCGCGGGAGTACTTTTGTGTTAATGGTTTTGAATCTTAGATAAAACATACTACACTAATTATCATAAAAGGATAAAAAGTTTTCTAGTATAATCGACAATGTTGAAATTAGTTTAAGTTCAATAAAAAGTGTAAAAAAAATTTGAACCGAACAAGATGTCAAAAGGTAATATGTTAAATTGTATTTACGGAATTTAGAAAATAATACTTTAAAAGGAATTGTACAGGTTCTTACTTGTACTAAAGACTTGGGTTACAATAAAAAAATTTTATACGAAACTTATTCGTACGCTATAGAGTACAAGTAATTATAAGTGGTAGAATATCTACTATCGTTTCAAGTTTACTATTTTAGTTTACGGTTAATTAAGTAAGTAACGTAAAAATTGAAAGACGTTACACAAAGGGTTTAATAAAAAAAAGATATAGAATCAACCTTTCTATATGTAGAACTAATAAATCTTTTAGAAAAGTAATTATTTAAGATGGATATATAAAATTATCTCAAGGGACTCTCGAGTCAACCGTTTCTTAGACGAACGTTACGTTCTCTGGGGACAAACTAAGGACTCAACCCTTCTAGGGGAGCTCTTCCCTATCCGAAGGGTGAGGTCATAAGAACACGAAGGGGACACCGAGTCGACCATTTCTTCGACAGTCTTTACACCCTCTGGACCCAAACTAGGGACCCAACCCTTTCAGGGAACCTCTTCCCTTTCCGATGGACGAGATCATAAGACCGGACCTCTTAAAATACCTGACATATCAGACACCCCCAGTGTTTATCAACCTGTGTTGACTCGTTGAAAGTATATAAAATTACCTTTATTGGGGGTTTATCATTGTGTATAGAATTTTGTTACATCATACACGTTTTTACTCACAGGTATACCACAGTCCTAAATACGTATTTATTGACAAAAAGTAGTGTACTGGTACAAAGAATGTAATCGAACCATATCCGTCTCGTAAGTTCTCAATTTTTCTTAGAAATTTTATAAAATTATGTTAATTATATATTTATTACTTTGTAAAGTCTATCCAATCTATTTTAGTACCTCTGTCTCTAAAGAGTATAAGATGTTTGTCATATTAAGAGAATAGTTATAGGATGATATGTTCTCAATAAAACGTATCAATATTATCATGTTTCAAATTCCCATACGAAGAACGAAAGACCTAGTTTCAAAATCCATTTCCTCTGTACACTAGAATTACATAATTATAAATTCGACCTATTCATGATATTAACTCTAAACATGTTCTATAAAAACTCATGTACTCTCTCTATTTAATTTAGAAGTACTTTCGTTTTAAAATTTACTTTTTTTTTCAGCATTATCTCTTTCACGATAAAATAGATTTATGAATTATAAACTTTTTTCCAGATGTTTTTATTACAAAATACACGTTTCATCTTTTTAAATTTTGGATTTTGAATTGTTCTATATCAACGACGTGAAAAGAGATAGGGGGATTGATCCATGTAGACTTTTGAGTCCTTTCGGTATTCTCTGAGTCTTACTATGAGTCTTCTTCCGTCAGACCGGGTTCTAGAACCTTGTATTTCTTTTTGTTCAGTAATTCGAGGTACCTAAAAACAAAACAAACAAAACAAAACAAAACAAACAAGTATATAAGACCAAACCCACTTTTTCTACAACCGTAGGACCTTTTAGGTCGACTCCGTCTTTTATTTCAGGGGATCTTTTCGGACAAATGAAATCGTTTTGCTAAGTATTTCCCTGTCAGATAAATTTTTTTTCAAAAATTTGTTGACGGGTTGTAATCAGTTTCGGTTTAAAGAGATCGAGTACTACTCCTTTAAGTTGGTCCAAATATCTTATGTGTATCTTTTCACAGACAGACGTACTAAAACCTTTTTAAGGAATTGGAGATTTAACTCAAAGGAGTAAATATATAATCGGTTATTTGAAGATTTATTTTACTTCCAACTTTTCCCTCATAATTCCCTTTACTTTTACATGACTAAACTTACTTTACCTTTATATTGTATAGTTTTAAATACCCAGTATCGTTTCGTCACGATTTTACTTTTAAGTACGGTGTGTGATAAATGGTAAAGAGTCTTATCTCCTTTCAAGAGTTTAGTTATTAAATTCGAGAGAAGAGTTCTTTATTCATTTCGCTCTCGTTTTACTTGGGTTTCGTTCTTCATTTTTCGTGTGATATCTATTCTCTTCTTTTTCGTGTAAATTCGGTTTTTATTCTCTTCTACTTGTTTTTATTTACTCTCTTCATAAACCAAGAAGTTTTTATTTAATTTACTTTTGAATTTTTTTCACCTCGACTGTTATTGATTGATTTATTGTGTTAAGTAGTTAAAATCCGTACTTTCTAGGGATTACGTGGTAATTTTCCCTTATAATGGTTTTTTAAATGTTCGTATGCAAATTCTATGACACTCAATTGAAGGTCTGGTAAAGTGTATGGTGTTATTTTGTTCAGTGTAGAAAAAAAAAAAAAAAAAAAAAATACCACGTAATACAAATATGACATCAGATAACACACGTCATCGTATTACAGATGTTTTGTTTACATATATAGAAGTAATTTTATATGAAATAACGACTTTTATAATTGGTAGTGTACTCGGAAGTAACTCAGTATTGTGAACCATTCAACTCCCGGAACGGACTTACAACCACTGACGACTGAGTAGTCTACCACCAAGGACTTCCGACTCCACCGACACCGTTAAAGAATTTTATTCTGTTATTGTTTCAAACGGTATATAAAAAAAATGCAAGAAATCGTTTGTTAAAGAGACATCGTACATTACGGTAAAATTGATGTCATGATGAAGAGAGATTTAACCTCAGTAAAGAGTTTGTGGTGACGACAATGTAGTTTCTGTAAATACATTATATAATTTATGAAACACCAATAAAATAGTTAGCAGTGTCATAGAATTGGTCCTCCTGTAAGACGGAGCTTTTAGGTAAATTAAACGAGTAGGTATTCTTCGTTGAGAAGACACTTTCAAAGTATTACTCTAGTGTCGTTAAGTCAGTGTAGAAGTTCGAGGTGAAGATTAGGATCTAGAGAATGATAAAGATGATGTAGACGTGAACGAGGTGGCATTCAGAACTTGGGGAATTTCTGTAGGTACTCCTAACCTTACTTAAAGAAGGTTTGAGGATAGTTACGGTTATTAAAATAAGCAAAGATTCTTGTCATTTACACGAGTAACCGTAGATTTGACCCCTTAGGGAAGGTCTTCGAAAAATTAAATGCCAAGAGTCTAGGTAGTCTCCTTATAGATACTGTAGATTTTATATATTCCGAACTGAAAAGTCTAATAAGGAAATAGGTACCTACCGTCTTATCTACAATACTAATCACCCGTACTTTTGTTGTATTTAAAGTATTATAATGTGTAGAAGTAGTCTCGAAAACCGACTTTTAAATTTATTAGTTATTTGTTATTATGAAACTTTCCTTAGAAATAAATAGGAAATAAATAAATGGTATTAGAAATACCATAGTAGACGTATAGAATTCAATAACTATAAAGAGGACCTTTATAAAAAAAAAGGAGGAACTTCCTTTTAAAATAAAAATAAAAAATAACTTTCTTTTAACGAAATGTCTTAAAACGACAAAAGACAGTTTGGTGTTGTACTTAGTCGGTATCCATATGTATATAGGGGAGAGAAGACTTTGAGGGAGGGTAGAGGGAAATAATCTGTAGGACGGTAATAATCTGTTTATGTTTAGTTTTGATGTTACTCTATAGTTGAGTGTGGTCAATCTTACATGGAGTAGTTTTTCAGATGTTTGTCATTTACTAGCTCTCCTAAACCTCTTTTCCTTACGAGAATGTGACAACCCTTACATTTAACTATATCGGAAATACCTTCTGTTATACCTCTAAGGAAATTTTTGATTCTTATTTTCGTGGTAAACTGGATCTTTAGGGTGACAATCCGTATATGGGACTCCTTTGGTTTTAACTTTCTCTATGTACATAGGGTAACAAGTAACGTCGTGATAAATTTTATCGATCTTGTACCTTCGGTGGATCTACTAGAGGACCGTTAGAACTGAGGACGAACACGAAGTAGGTCGGGCCGTAAAACGTATTATATAAGACATTTGTTCAATTTCATTCGGTCCACTGTTATATGTTAGAACTGTACGAGGGAGGGATAAACCTTGGTCAGACAAGGTACAGGTCAAGATTGACAATGAAGAACTGGACGTATATCTAAAGAGTCCTCCGTCCATTTCACCAGACCGTAGGGGTAGTGAAATTCTTAAAAGGTGTCAAACATCGTTAGGTGTGTCGGTTTCAAAACCGTATCAGTTATTTCGACTTTATCTAAAAAGAAAAAAGAAAAAAAAAAAAAGACCTTGAGGGAACGAAAAAACTACTAGGTCGTCTACAACCGTTAAACTAGAGGCCAAAAGGACGGAAAAGATTTTGGTCGAACTGGTAGACTTTAAAGTACCAAGTGTATGACGACTCCGGACCGAATCTCTTAAAACTCGTAATAAAACGATCGTGTACTCTACTCACGTTAATTCGCCATCAAACTTGTAAGAAACCGTAGTGGAAAGAATCCCTAACCTTACTTTTGACTGGAAAAGGTCAGGACAACGGAGACGACCCAAAAGGTTTAAACGACCACATAATTAACGTCGTGAAAGTTCCGTAGTTGAAAATCCTAAACTTTATGAAGTTGACCTTAAGGTAGTGGAGGTGATCGAAACAAACATCACTACGAAGGATTCCGGGTGAACTGAAGTGTAAGGTCCTACAGACGGAGATCCACTCACTAGTGTGGTAGTACCAATAAACCCAGTACTTCTAGAAAAAAATTATCAAGAAGACACATAAGAACGGTGGAGAAAAATTATAGAAGTTGAAAAGAATCCAGGAAATAACACGGGTAGAAATGTACTTTATAAAGGAACCATAGTGATTAAAGGAACTCCTCTAGAGACCAGAAACGGTGAGATAACAAAAGGAGATAAAGAAACGTGACTAGTGACTCCCGGTACCCTAATAACTTTACCATTTACCCGGAACTAAAATTTTTGTTGAGTAGTCGACGTACCTACAGACTCTCAGTTGAATATATACTACAAAACTTAGGTCCGTAACTAAAATATAGAAACTTCCAGGATCTACCGTAAAAGAAGGTTCTATTTTCACAAAGAAGATGTAACACAAAAAAAAAAAAAAAGACATCAGTAATAGTAAAAATAGAATAGGCGTAATAGACCTATTGAACAACGTCAAAGATGTAGTCACGAAGGATGAAAGGGACGTGAAAATACAATGTTTTTCACAAAGAAGGAAATTGGAGTTATCGGTTGGGAACAATTGAACAGAAAAGAAGACGTGGAAGGAGTAGAGAGAGTTAGAAGTGTCTTAACTTATCTCAATTCTGGAACAAGAATTGGTCCAAAACCTAAGTCCCTCATAACACCGACCAAACTAGAAGATGGGTCTGTCGGTTTTGAAAGAGGTATTTCTAAATTACATTCCAACGATGTGTAAGAATATCCAACAATGTGAAAGAACAGGAAATATACAAGTGACTTCAGGGGAAAATTCAAAAAAAAAAAAAAAAAAAAAAAAACGTAAATGTTGAATCGATAAACCGTATTCTGTGAACCGAAAGTCGGATAGTACCGAATGTTGTAAGAAGGAGAGGTTCGAACTCACTCACTCACTCACTTCAGAGAGTCAACACAGGCTGACAAACTCATCTTCTATATACTAAAAGAAAGTGAACTTATGAATTTCTTATAACATCTTCATAAATAACCAGATTAAAGTTGTAACAACATAGAGTCCCTTTCCCCCTCACCGTGTGCTATCCCTATCTCTACTCTCTTTCGACCAACCTCTTCGTCAGTCTTATGTGTGTTGTAAATAACTAATTCAAAAGACAGAATGTAATCGAACCAAGGACCCGGAGTTTTGTCAATATTAAGGTTGTAGTTTCTAGTGATTAGTATCAAATGGTAATTTATACATTATTATTATTTTAAAACTTCATAACGATCTTAATTGTTTTTACAATGTGTTTCTTTTTTCACTCGTTTCAAAAATCTTTTTACCTCAACCGTCTGAAAGAAGTACATCTCTCTGTACGACATAATTATTTAACTTTTGAGTTGAACCCGTTCTAAATTTTATAAAGGTTTAAATACACATACAAATTGTATTAATGTGGACGTTTTACAAGACATCTAAATTTATAATAATAAGATTTTAAATACTCCTTTTTGTTTTCTTGATCATATTATTTCGTTAAAACTATTTCTTATTATTTTATCTTTACTAGTGAGATACGAAAAAGTCCTGAATATATTGATGTAATTAGTTCCGACACTATAACTACTTTACTCTCTGTATATTAAGTTTCCTGTCTTATCTCTAAGTTTTTTATTTGAGTGTGTTCATCCCGGTCCCCTAAAAACTGTTTACATGATTTCCTTAAGTTACATCTCTTATACAAGTAAAGTTGTTCACTACAACTCTCTTACTATAAGTACCCGATCCTTTATTTAGAGTCGGATTTAGAATGTGGAATAATTTTAATATTCACTTGGTCCAGACGCGTATATTTTAATAATTTGAAAATCATCTTTGGTATTCTCTAAAAAACATTGGATCTTAAATCTCTTCTCGATAACATATACTGTGGTTTTCGTACTAAGTATTTCCTTTTATTACGATAAATACAAAAGGATAATAGGTATCTCCAAAAATTTTTCAAAGTTATGACCTTAAAGTGTGAAACTTTTTAATTAATCTTAAATGGTACGACTTGTCAAAACGAAATGTGGGATTTGTTATATGGAATATGAATTAATCAAACTAATAAATTTTGTGACAACGTTATAACAACAGATGTTTGTGTGGGTATGTGTGTTTTTTTACTTTGTTTTTACGAGTGTAAAATTTATTAACCTGTTCTATGAACGGGATTGTTCTCAATGAAACGTACATACAAAACGAGAGAAATTTAAATTGAAGTAAAAGAAAATCTTATATCAAGGTCTGTCTACATGGTCAAAAGGCAAAGGAAGACATTCCTCTAGTTTATGTAAAAGTGAAAAGAAAAGGAACTAAAACTTTGCTTATTTCTTTATTTAGAGTTTTCACTTTGTACTCTTGTTTTTAAAGTATGGGATAATGACTATTCCAGAATTTCGGTATCCTATATTATATTTACGTTAAAAATATGGGGTATGAACAGTACTTTTTAAACCCTTCTAGAGTTGGAGAGAACACTTAGATGTACGGATATTGAAGACCACTTGACTCTCTACTGTACGTTGGATACCCATCGATTGAAAAAAAAAATTGTTAAAAATTTGAATAAAAATTAACCTCCTATTGATGAAATGTTAAGACACAATTAAATAAGACATACTGTTACACTTAGTCGATACACATGTATATACATGGTAGGGAGAACTTGTAAGGAGGATGGAGGGGTAAGGTGGGGAGATCCAGTAGTGTCTCCTTTCTCAGTTATTTTTATGACAAACAAGAAGAGTCTAAACAGTTGGTCTATTAAGTATACTTGGGAAGACACAGTGTCACTTATTTCAAGGTCTCTACTCAGTTTCAAAATGCCTTAATTTTAGGTAAATATACCCCTTTTACGGTCTTACTCTTTTTACAAAAAGGACTTCTTACTAGAAACCTTTAATTAATGAGGTCACCTACGACCCTCCATGACCTGTCTATAGGGAGACCTACCTCTGTGAGTAATAGGGTCTAAGTCTCATAATCGACGAAGGGGGAGGTTTTTATCGTTTATAGATCTCCTACGAAAGAACGGGTTACAACTCAAAGGAGGGACCTCTGTCGTTTCTTGTACGTTAAGTATCCCGTGTTTCTGGGAAGGGGAAAGGAGTCTACTAACGGAAGTCCTGTTGAGTCTTCTTGGTAGGTGATATCCAAAGGGAGAACCTTATGATAGAAGAAGGTTTAGTATAAAAGGAATAAGGAGTTTTCACAAAGGTTCTTATGTGAAGTTATTTGATGAAGTTCAATTAGAGTCTCAGAATCTCACACAAATGGTCCCTTGTTCTAACACTGGTGTAGTGTTCGTAAGTCCTATATTTCCATACAGAAACAAAGACGGAGACAGAGAGAGACTTACGTACACACATATAATCTGTCTCTGTAATCTTTTGTAATCCGTCTATATAAAGTGTTACTCATGTAAAAGTAATTGTAAAAAGGTTTGGAAGAAACTTGCGTAATCAAGTCAAGTCAAGTCAGTCAGTCAGTACAGGGTGAGAAACACTCTGGTACCTGTTGTCGTGTGGTGCGAAGGGACAGGTAGTGCTTGAGGTCCTCGAATGACTTCGAGTACAGGTAGCTCAACCATTACGGAAGGTTGGTAGAGTAGGAGACGGTGGGGTAAGAAGAGGACGGAAGTTAGAAAGAGTCGTAGTCTCAAAAAAGGTCACTCAGGTAAGAAGTGTAGTCCACCGGTTTCATAGTCTCAGAGTCGAAGTCGTAGTCAGGACGGTTACTTATAAGTTCTGACTAAAAGAAATCCTAACTGACCAAACTAGAGGAACGTAAGGTTCCATATGAGTTCTCAAGAGGTTGTGGTATGAAGTTTTTGTAGTTAAGAAGTCGTGAGTTGAAAGAAATATCAGGTTAAGAGTGTAGGTATGTTCTACTTACCTTTTTAATATAGAAACTGACCTACCTGGAAACAACCGTTTCATTACAGAGACAAAAAATTATATGACAGATCTGACCAGTATCGAAAAGAAGGTTCTTCGTTCACAGAAAAGTTAAAGTGTCGACTTGAGTGGTAGACGTCACTAAAACTTCGGGGGAGGAGGGTTATTTCAGACAGTGACAAAGATAACAAAGGGGTAGATAAACGGCACTCCACTACCCTGACCTACGTACTAAAATCACAAGACTTACAACTCAAAATTCGGGTGTAAAAGTGAGAGGAGAAAGTGAAAGTAGTTCTCAGAGAATCAACAAGAAGTGAAAGTCGGTATTCCCTCCACAGTAGACGTATAGACACCAAGTACTATAAAGAGGGTCGTTAGAAATAAGGACGAACACGAAGTATGGTTCATCGTAAAGTGTATTAAATGAGATGTATATTCAATTTATTCGTACCACTGTTATATGTCGGAACTGTATGAGGAAAGGATTATACCTTGGTCAGATAACAAGGTACAGGTCAAGATTGACAGTGAAGAACTGGACGTATGTCAATAGGGTCTTAAGTTTATCCCACCAGACCATAAGTGTCGAGCAATTCTTAAAAGGAAAGAAAAAAAAAAAAAAAAACCTAGGTGTGTCAATTTCCGGAACCGTATCAGTTATTTTGTCTTCATCTACAAAAAAAAGGCCTTGAGAACGAAAAAACTACTGGGTTGTCTATACCCGTTAAACTAGAGACCAGGGAGACCGAAAAGATTTAGGTCGAACTTGTAGACTTTCAAGAACCAAGTACCTGTGAACTTCGGATCAAACCTTTTAAAACTTATAATGAACCGATCGTACACTCTACTCACGTCAAACGTCATCAAACTTGTAAGAAACCGTAACAGAAAGGAACCCTAACCTTACTTTTGACTGGAAAAGGTCAGGTCACTGGTGACGACTCAAAAGGTTTAAACGACGGTATAACTCACATCGTGAAAGTGTCGTTGTAAATCCTAAACTTTATTGAGTTGACCTTAAGGTAGTGGAGGTGATCGAAACAAGTATCACTACCGGGAGAACTGAAACGTAAGAGATTCTTTAGGTCGTAAGGTACTAAGATTATAGTTTAGTCCTTTTACTTTGAGTACATGATATTACCACGTTATATATCAATGACTATTACTAACACTATATACTGTAGATTTATAAATTTTAATAAATTTTTGGATTAAATACTTTTTAAATAAATTTTGTAAATGTTTCACACTATAAGATTTGTAACTTTAATGTTGTTTAATATAAATTAAAAAGAGAATATTATTAATTCAAATAATAAAATTTGTCACAAGTGGAATAACTAGAGATCTACACTCGTTAATGACACTTTAACGGTCCTTGAGATTACCTAAATCTTATGTGAAACTATTAAACACAGTATAAAATAATAATAATAATAAATAAATTAATTAAAAATAAAATGAAACGTTATGACATAACCAAAACGGTATGTAACTATAATTAGGTGGTGCCCACATGTACTCAAGGGTTAGGACTTGGGGGGAGGGTGGAGAGAGGGGTATAGTAGAGAGACCCAGTAGGGTCACGTGGTCGGGGTTCGTAGGAGATAGGACATAGCTTGGATCTGACCACCAAACAAAGAATGTACCATCATATGTATAAAGTTACGGTAAGAGGGTTTAGTAGGGTACGAGAGGGAGAGGGAGAGGGAGAATGTATCTCAGGTTTTTAGACAAGATAGGTAGACACAGAGAAAACGACAGAGTGCATGTCCCAATAGTAATGGTAGAAAGATTTAAGGTATATGTACACAATTATATGAGATAACAAAAAAAAAGAAAGACCGAAGGAAGTAAGACATATTACAAAAATTTAATATTCGCTATTAAATTAAATCATGACTATAGAGTATTTTATAACTTTATTTTTTTAACAGTCATATCCTTTTTATCTTTACATGAAAATAACCATGAATGACTGCGAAGACTTGACACCACAACCTCTTCTGAGAACTCTCAGGGAACCTGACGTTCCTCTAGGTTGGTGAGGCAAGACTTCTAGTCGGGACCCTAAAGAAACCTGTCTTACTACGACTTCGACTTTGAGGTCATGAAACCGGTGGTGTACCCTTCTCAACTGAGTAACCTTTTCTGGGACTATGACCCTTCCTAACCCTCGTCCTCCTCTTCTCCTGCTGTCTCCTACTCTACCAACCTACCGTAGTGGTTGACCTACCTGTACTCAAACCCATTTGAGGTCCTTAACCACTACCTGTTCCTCCGGACCGCACGACGCTAAGTACCCCAACGTTTGTCAGTCTGTACTGACTCACTGACTTGACTGTTTTGATACGTGGACATTCTTTCGTTACTTGTCATTTTATAGAAGTTGTAAATTAGGACTACTCTTGATTTAGATTTAGAGATAGTTGTAAGTTTTATAGGTCTAATTTTATTTTGATTCTATTACACAAACACCCGACTAATAACAAATAAGTCTTTGTAAGGTGATTGAAGACCCGAAAATGAAAGTAATCAGAACATACTTATTGAACTTTGGAATTAAAAACGTTTTAATTAGAATCACTTTGATACAAAAGTTTCAATGACTTGAAATTAAGACATAATACGTTAGACGTTAATTAAAGTATGTCATATAAAAGGTGAGACTGGAACATAAAACAAAATATCTTACATATAAGTACATAAGAAATAAAATAAGTATTGAAATGAATTGGACAAGTTCAAAAGGAGTCCTAAGAATAGGTATTTCTTACATCAATATTATTGAGAAACTTACGGCAACAAGTGAATAACATAGTAGACAAAGTAAACACAAAGTCAGAAATAGGTAACTAAAAAAAAAAAAAAGGACGAAGTAAAGTAAAGTAAAAAAAGAAAAGGACGAAGTGACGTACGAAACATAAACCCCCATCATACGGTATGTAACAGTTAAGATGAACCAACTCATGACCTATAAAATTACAAAGATATCTACTCGTACACGAAAAAAAAAAAAAAAAAAGGAGACTCTACGTCAATTCAGTGAACCTTTGTCAAATCAGGAAAAGTTAGGACGTCAATTCTAGTAATAAAATTCATTTTGGTATCTTCATAAACACGTATACGTACGACAGTGCAGTTAGCACAGACTGAGAAACCCTGACGTAACTTACGTCGAAAGGTCCGAAGAAAAAGGTACCCTAATAGGTCCGTTCTTATAACCTCACCCAACAGTAAAGGATGAGGTCCCCTAGAGGAGCTGGGTTCCTAGCTTGGGTGGAGAAAACAGAGGATGTAACCGTCCACCCAAGAAATGATTATCTCGGTAGAACCTTCGGGTATTTTCATAAATAAAGTCCCGTTTACAGAGTGACAATAATTACGTTTCGGAAAGACTAACGAACGATACGGATCATCGGGTATTTAATACTCTAAAAGGTTAGACCGACAATTTTTATGATTTATAAAGACGGGTTCATACCCTATACTCCTAACAAAGGAGATCAAGAAACTTTAAGACAAAAGGGACCGAAACCCATCTAAAGAGTGTGTTCTTGTGACTATGAGTCAAATTTTCAGGTACCGGTAGATGTCTTTACATCTACAGAAACAGACGTACCGTGACACAAGACACTTGAGATGCGGAAAAGAGAGGGGTCTACGGGTCGAGGTAGAGACGTCGAGGACCCCTGACCGTCCGAAACTAACAGAAAGGGAAGGATTACCTTGTAGGATACTTGAGAGTGGTATGTCATTTCATCCCATTTAACTTACGTTAGGACACTCAAAGGATAAACATTCCTTTGTCAAACATGAGATGAAATAACGAACTGTGTGTTATAAAAATTGATGGAAGTACATAAAACAGACAAGGAAAAATAAAAAATAAAAAAGGAAAGTTAATATACACAAGGAAAGTTCAGTTCAATTACCCCACCTCCGAACCCCTCCCCCCTGAAAGCAGGGACAAGAATCGAGAAACGGTCTTTTTTTTTTTGGTGAGGGATTCTACAACTACATAAAGGTACAAAGGGATAATGAATCTTTTTTTTACTTAACACTTACATTGTCACAAAAGGAGGTGTCAAAAATTTTCGATAATTATACTACGATGGATATCCTTAAAGTTACATAAAGAATTGATAAAGAACTCATGATAGAAAGTTATAGATGTTGGCGAAAAAGGACTTTTAACAGAAAGGACCAAAAGTGATTAATTTGGTATAATATCAATTACGTTAAAACGAAGTCTTTACTTCCTTTCACTTCAATATATATAAAGATAAACCTTTTTATTTTATTAAATAATAAATGTCTACTAAAATCGAAAACGTTATTATATTGATTGAGATGTGTTCAGTTTATTTTTACTATTACTTTTTAATTTTTTATGTTTTTATAACTCGACTTATTTTACAGTATAATGATTTCTCTGACCTTAATATTAAAAATTTTATACTAGCAGTTTATTACGAAATAACTGTAGAACTGTAGAACTAATCCATTCTCACAGTGAAGATGTTAAACACCTTATCGAAAGCACAAAATACAGTGTTCAACAAATAATAATAATAGTCATAATAACTGTAATAATTTCATGAAGAAGTGTAAACACATACGTATTGAATGTAACGTTGGTCAAACATTTCAGAAACAGATATCCCATGTATCAATTGAGAGAAGAATATTTAAGTACAATTCTTTTATTCGTCGGGTTATTTCAGTGAGACTTTGAATGTTTTAGATTTTCTAGACACACAGTCTATGTAAAATTGTTACACATTACAAAATATAAAATTGACTTGTAAAATAAACTTGAGATTCTGTATATTGAACCTCAAGACCAAGACTAGTGTCGTCTCACTTAATTATATGGAAATCGACTATTGTCAATGGTTCAGATATATTTTATATTCTTTATTAATAAATCTTGCAAAGTTGTATATAACTTTGAGGTCCCATGGTAGAAACTTTTTTCTGTTCGTTCGATCAATATACAGTATGAACCGACATAAAAGAATTCTTTCAACGAGTTTATCCTCCCACTTTTTCATTTATTCCGGTTTATCCCCTCATTTTATCTTTCGTCTTTTAATGAGAGAATGAATCTATGTTCTTTTTTAATAGTTACAAATCCCGATAGTCTCCATAACTTTTAACTTCCCCTTTAAGACCTTTGTTCTCTCGGTGTTTCTTACCTAATGGTTTTAACATATTTTCACAAGGATTTTATGTGTAACAAGAGAGAAAATAACGCATCCTTTTATTATTTTAAGGTTCCTCATAGATAGATACCGTAAGATCATTTTATGTTCCTATTGTACAAAATCACAAGGGACCACCGAGTCTACCATTTCTTAGACCCAACAGTTCTAGGGGACCTATTCCTTTACCGTTCGGTGAGGTCATAAGAACGGTCCCTTTAAGGAACCTGTCTCCTCGGACCACCAGATGTCAGGTACCCCAGCGTTTCTCAACCTGTACTGACTCACTGTTTGTATGTGTATCTCTTGTATGAAATTATCGTTTAAGAATTTTTTTTTTATTTTTACCTCATTCGAGACCTACTGTCAAAAACAACTTCTTTTTTCCTATTTCTTATTTAGAGTTGTTCTGAGGAAGTGTTTTGATTTTGGGTCAGGAGGTTTTCTAGTTCTTTTAAGAGACTATTAAATGAACAGTATTGTTTTAGGTAGTAACGAATTATTCTACTTCATTTTGACTTTATACCATTACTTTCATCCTTCTCAGTGACGATAACCAACTTCTTCCCTAGTACAAACTTTTTTATTACTTTCTTTCTTACCCGGAAAGACACCATTAATTTGAAAGATAAAAACGAGTTGTATATGTGCAGTCAGTTTCAAGTAGTTTGTCACTTAAAATCTTATAGTAGTAAACTGTACACATATAGTTTGGAGTTAGTTTAAAAAAGAATTTAGACTTCGTTTAAGTGTTAGTTATACTCCATACTTTTAAATGTACACACAAAGAAACAAACACAGTTCGATGTTTTCATCAAACGGTTTAGTTTTAGTGTCCTTAGGTATTAGAATCGGTTCAATTTAAAACAATTACTAATGTCGAAGTTTATTATTCATTTGTACCAGTTTTTCTCTCCAGAACAAGTAGAGTCTACCGGGAAAAATGTAACCTTAGAACGAGGGACCATTTCTTGTCATTACTTCAAAAATTACTTCAGAATTTAGTGGTGTGTGTCTTCTCTTGTAATACTTTGGAGATGTAAAAAAAAAAAAAATTGGTCTCTCAACTAATATAGGTGCTGTAAGTGACACCTCACTCCGTAGTATTTAGGTATCTAACGACAACAAGAACGTTCTTTGTTAGTATTCGATCGTTGTTTGATAATTATCGGAAAATATCTATTTCTGACATAGGATCGTTTATGATAAATTGAACTCTAGATTAATAGTACAAATACTAATATAATAAACATAAAAAGTAAAAGAAAAGGGATCCTCACGGAGGGGAGTACTGATGTTTCTTTAATTATCGTATTGTCGATGAAATGGAGCAAGGAAGATACAAAGGTACGATTTTATTAGAAAAATTATTACGTGTGGAGTAATATAACGTAGAAAATAAGTCGAACTTTAGTTGAACGTTTGCTTTCAAACAAATAGAAATGGGTCAAAATCATTACTTCCTTTGGAGGGGTTCTCGATCTTTCTCTAAGAACTTATTTACGACTATTCGTCGTATGTCTTGGGAATTTCATCCAGATACTACTTCAGAAATTCAACAACTCTGACTTGTGCATCGTTAAGGATTTCGGAGTTTTACTATGAACTTTTTCTGATAAGATACAACATTTATCCATAGTGTCTCAATATGATATTATAATATGTACTCTTTAATCTCTTATACCTATATACTAAGGTATTCTTAGTAGACTTTTGTTCTGATTTACATTAACGTATACAATAGAATTACATGATTTAAATTTACTATCGAGGTTTCAAGATGACACGAAGTACATATTGTAAAATACGACTATGAAAAAGAAAGTTAATAAAATTATTTTGATAATTAACACACAGACTAATTTTAGTATCTGTCCCTGTATGTTGTGATATTTCAGAAAAAATAAAGTCCCTACTATAACTGTTGTATAGAATAAGGGGTTTCTTCTCTTATTACTTTCTGTACAAAGGATTAGTTCAGAGTTTGATGAATAAGTTTGTAGTTAAATAGTTGGGTCAAAGATGGTGGGAATTGAGGTTGACAAAAAATAAGTCAAGAGGTTGATCAGATAAATTCTGAAACCTTTACCGTAAAGAAGTATAAATAAAAAGTCTAGTGTTAAGTTACCAGTGAAGAGGAGGTTCTGACTAACGGGATCTTGGATCTTATCCAGTATTTAAGGTGAATGTGTAAAATGATCATAGGACGAGAATAAACAATCGTGAACCGTGAGAAGATTACAAAACATAAACACGTTAATACGTTTGTATAGTGTCGATAATCTCACATTCGAGGTACCTCAGACACTTACATAAATTACCTGAGTGTAAAAATAAGGATAGCAGATTGTATCAGGACCAAATGACTTTAAAAAGTTCTTCGGCTTCCTTTCTTTTTTTTTTTTTTTCTTTCTTTCTTTCCTTTCTCTCCCTTTACACATGTACAACAATCACGGTTTTCTTTGCTCTTGTATCGGTAGGAGACACTCGGACTTTTAAGTGATTTCGATTTGAGGATTTACCCTCTTTATGAAAGAGGTTGTGAGAATTAAAATGTTTTAGAATCCATCCTAATTAATTACTAATGGGTGTAAATGACAATACCCAGTTTGAGACAAGGGGTTACAAGTGTACCACTTCCGAATTAGGGTCATGGAGTTTTGCATTGGTATGAACTTCTATTCTAGAAATTTCTCCACTAATTCAAGTTTACTCCAGAAATCCCATCGGAAATTGGGTTATACTGACTACAGAAATGGTCTTCTCCGTCAAACCTGTGTACCTCTCTAAAGTCTTTTCACACATGAGTCTCCTTTCTGGTACACTCCTGTCACTCTTCCACCGACCGGTGTTTCGTTTCTCTCTCTGGAGTCTTTTTTTGATCCACACGGTTTTGGAACTGAAACCTGAACGTCGGAAGTTTTGACACTCTTTATTTAAAGACAAAAAATTGGTTGGGTTAGACACAAGAAACAGGATCGTCAGAATTTTTTCTTTGATTATATGAATGAGTTAGATGAAATCAGTAGTTGTATTATCTGTAAGATTGACATTAAATATATACTCGGTATCTTCCTTTGTTTGTTTTACCAATTGAAGTATAAATTAAATCTAAAGTCTCTTATCAGTAACTTTTGTTAAATAAATAAAAGACAAGTACTTTATAAGACGAAAAAATTGGATAAAAGGACACAGAACCTCACTCACACTAACACGTGTAAACATATAATTTCTTCCTAATTTTTACTAAACCCCTTTCCTCATAAAATCACGATCTATTTTATTTAATTCAAACACGAACGTAAATTTTATAATACAGAATTTATAATTATTTAGAATAATAATAGTGACTCGTTGTAAACCTACTTTCGTTTTCAGTAATAAGATAAAATGTATTTCTTCTTTTTTACTTTATTTATTATCGAACATATATAAAATGGAGATTAAGTTTTGAACCAGTCAAGTAATAAAATGGTTTAAAAGTGAAATCGGTCCGTAGTTTGGGAATATCAGACATAGAAAACTACTTACATACACTAATTTTGACTTTTACTCTTTTATTATAGCTGAAGAATCTAAAAGAACGTTATAGTTATTTGTATCCCACTATGGTGATTGTACTGGGATTGATTACCAGATTTTATTATGTCCTTAGAGTACTATCATTTATTGTCGAGTAAATATTTATAGAAAAAAGTGTTTTACTTAAAACTTTCTTGTTATAATTAAGAAATTAAAACTAAACATACCGAACAATACTGAAAATTCTATTATAACATATCGAGATAGTATGTTTGAACAGTCTTTTTATGTCGTCTCTTTTAGTTTATCGTCAAGTCCCTTGAATAATCTGAAAAGACTCTGTGTCTTTACAATTTCTTACACTGTCTATACTGTTTGCCTATTAAATGCAAAATTTTATTCAAGATAAATTCCTTCGGTTGTCCATATCGTCCACAAAAAAAAGAGAGAGAGAAAAACAATTTAATTAAAGAATGTCTTTGAATCGTAGAGTTACGTGTGAGTCTATTCTAAATGATCGTGTCCTAAAATCAATCAACAGATTAGGAGTTTTAATATAAAATATCCTATGATTTCAATGAGTAATCGTATGACACTTCGTCCAGTATTTGTTAAATTCGATATCAACAGTTTTATTTACTTTTTTTTTAGGTAAATACAACATGAGGTCAATTAAGAAATAATACATATATAAACGAACGAATGATCAGATGTTTTAGGTCATTTAGTATCGAGGACAGTAAAATCACTTAATTAGACGTCGTAAAGATGAACTAATAAAACTTTCTACCTCTTCCGTTACCGTTGGGTGAGTTCATGAGAACGGACCTTTTAGGGTACGTGCTTTCCTCGGACCATCCGATGTCAGGTACTCCAACATTTCTCAACCTATGCTGACTCGTAGAAGTGAAAGTGAAAAATAAAAGTACGTAACGTCTTTCTTTACCGTTGGGTGAGGTCACAAGAACGAACCTCTTAGGGTCCCTGTCCCTTCGGACCACCCGACGACAGATACCTCAGTGTGTCTCAGTCTGTGTTGACTTTGTTGAATCATCTTCGTCGTCAAACTTTCTTATAGAAGTTCTTAGAATCTGAGAGTAAATCTATAATAAAAATTTACGGATATTTATGAAAATTTCTACTACGAATTCTTCGAGATTCTTGTAACTTTTATAAGTCGTATAACCATTTTCACTAACAAAAAATTAATGAGTTCTCTCAGATCTTGTCGTTTAAGTTCTGTCCTCCACCTTTTCTCTTATAGTTTTACTGAGTTTTATATAATTGTCCTTTTTTATATTTCAGTACATATAAGTGTCAACTCATAATCGTCTATCTTTTCTTTTAGACATGAAGTTTTTAAGATTAATATCAAAAAAAAAAAAAAAAAAAAAAAATTCTAAATCCGACACATCTCATCTCTTACTTATTCCGGACCTTAAGTAAAAATCAAGACACTAAGTTGTACATCGGATATCAATGAAACCGAACAGGAAATTTCTTTTCAATAAGGGATAGAAAATAAAGAACTGTATTAGAAAATAGTGTACTTTAAGAAACTACAATTTAAATCCGAACCGTAAGTAAAATTCGTATTACAGTCCATCAAAGTCAGTTGGACTTTGAATAGTCATATAGTGAATGACTGACTTCTGAAACCCAGAATTCATAGGAGACACTACCTTAAGTAGGTACATTCACCATTTACTCTTTGAAAGTACTGATGGAAGTTTGTCCTTGGGTTCCGAACTTGTGCAAAATCAGATAAAACAAGATATATTTTATATATTATTACAGTACTGATTCTGTAACGAACTGGAAACGACGACGACGAGGATTCAGTGAAGTCAGTACAGGTCGAGAAACGGTGGGGTATCTACCGTTGGGTTGTCCGAGGGGGTAGGGACCCTAAGAGGTCCGTTCTTGTGACCTTACCCAACAGTAAAGGAAGAGGTCACGTACTTTCACTTTTCACTTTCACTTCAGTGAGTCAGTACAGACTGAGTCATTGGGATACCTGACGTCGGATGGTCCGAGGAGACAGGCACCCTAAAAGGTCCGTTCTCATGACCTCACCCAACGATAACGGAAGAGACAAACTGGAGATATCGAGAGATTTAAATTGTAAGGATAATTCGGATGATACACAAGTCAACGAGAAAACACAGGTTAGGAAATACTGAGAAACCTGACATCGGGTTTTAAAGGTCGTAGAGACCCTAAAAAGTCCGTTCTTAAGACCTTACCGAACGGTAAAAGAAGAGGTTCCCTAGAAGGTCTGACTAGGTCACTAGTTTAGACACAGAAGACACAGAGGACGTAAACATCCGTCTAGGAAATGTCGACTCGGTAGACCCGAGTGATCGTATCAGTCTGATTATCATAAGACAAAAGAAATAAAATTAAACTTATCTTAAGATTCTATCTGAAGACCCCGAGACTGTTAATAGAGTCTCGAACTATATTAAACTTGGTGACGGTTTTCTGTTAAAAGATAAAACATTTGTAGGATGTCTTAGTATTGGAGTCTAAAGAGTCTTTCACTAAGTCTGACCAATTCCTACTTAAAACCACTTATTTGTATTGTGTTGTTTATATTATTATACGTTTATGTTATATTAAATTCTGTTCCAAATATTAGTAAATTTGTACGTTAAGTAAAATGATCTCTTTATTCACATTATTTTTTGTATTTGTAGAAACTTTTCAATTGTCCCTTTAAAAGGCCAAGATGTCTATTTTTTCTAGACCTTAAACAAAAATCAAGACATTAACTAAGTTTGACACCGGAACTCAATGAAACGGAACAGGAAATTTCATTGAGTTTCCGAAGGGACCACCGAGTCTACCATTTCTTAGACAGACGTTACGATCTCTGGACTCAAACTAGGGACCCAACCCTTCTAGGGTATCTCTTCCCTTTTTGTTAGGTGAGGTCATAAGACCGGACCTCTTAAGGTACGTGACATATCAGGTACCACAGTGTTTGTCAGTCTATCCTGACCTACTGAAAAAGTAAAAAGTGAAAGTGTATATTTCTCGAATGTATAGCAGTAAAGTAGGATTCCTTATCATTTCCCAATCTGACTTTTCTAATTAATAACCTCGGCATTCTCTTCACTTCTGTGTCCCGTTTAGTGACAGATCTTATAATCTTTCTCTTTGTCTTGTTATGTTCCTCAATTGACGAATGGAGTGTCTCTGAGAACTTACGGGCGGAGTCGTCCGTGATCAACTTTTCTAGGAGTGTATGACTCTACTATAGTCTCGGATTAACTGGACTCCTTCCCTTTATAGGTTGAGGTCGAGTGAGATCGGTAAGACAGGATGGATTCTTCCCTTTTTTTTTTTTTTTTTTTTTTTTTTTGTAACTTTTTGTGAGCACTTTAAATGTATCCGAGTGATTTTAGATTTGAGATTAGTGTTCTGATAGTTATAAAAGGGGGTGTGAAGAGGTAGTGTAATGATTCTCGGATAAACGTCGTCAAGGAATAGGTGTGATGTAATGTAAGTGAGTAGTTCTTTTTTAATGTTAGGTATGGTTTTCCGTTCTTTTGGTATATTTCTTTATCTCGTTCGTAGTTTTGGTTTTTACCGTCCCTACAAACTTTTAATAGTCTGGTCTTTAAATTTGTTCCTAATTTAAATAATAATATTATAATAGAAATTACTAATTATAATTCCTGAGATTTATCTTTTTCGTCTATTGTTCTTTGTTGTCTACCCGTTATATTTGTCTCTACCTTTAGGGTTTATTGGTTTTTCTTTACGATCTCTATTTTAATAATACTGTTTCGCTTCTTACGGAAACTACCCGGACAATCACCTGACCTGTCTCGATTCTTTCCGTAAAGACGTAGATTTTTACATAGATATCTTTGAAGCTTTTGACTTTTAGTTCCTCTTTTTACTGATTACTTAGGTTTATCTTATAGGTTTCTGTTGATACTTTCATTTACACTACAGCGAGTCAGAATAGGTTGAGAAACGATGGGGTACCTGACTTCGGGTGGTCCGAGGAGGGAGGTACCCTAAGAGGTCCGTTGTCGTGACCTCACCCAACTGTAAAGGAAGAGGTCCCATAGAAGGGTTGGGTCCATCGTTTGGGCCCAGAGGGTGTAACGTCCGTCTGCGAAGTGGTAGACTCGGTGGTCCCTTCAGGATTTCTGTTAATACTTTTCTTTTTATATGTACATTACCCTTATAGTCTTCTTCCTATTTCTTTGTGTGTTATTTATAAACTTTATTATCACTCACTCTTAAAGGGGTTTAATTACAGTTTGTAGTTTGACGTCTAGGTCCTTCGAGTTCTAGTGGTTTGTTTATTTACCCATTTTCCTGGTTTGTTTTGAAGTTAACCCGAATACATAAAGTTTGATTTATTTAAGTTTTTATTTCTTTTTTAAGACCTTCTTTGTATTGTTTTTGTTTTTCTTTTGTTTGTTTGTTTGTTTCTTTTTGGTGAAGGGGACATCTCCTTCTTTCTGTACTTAATTTAGGTCAAAGAGTAGTCTTTGGTACGTCCTCTTCTCATCCCACCTTTAAATTGCACAGTTATCTTTTTTCTTTTTTGTTTTGTGGTTAGACATGGCACATAGAAGTCTTTACAAGGAAGTTTTTACTTTTCTTCATTCTGAAAGAATTTGTTTTTTACTCCCTTAAACAACGGTCATCTGTATGGAAAGTTATTCATAATTTTATTCAAGAAATTCGTTTTCCTTTTACGATACACTTTTCGAATCCAGACGTATTTCAATCTCATAGTGTCTCCTTATTTGCTTTCGTTTTTAATTTTTGGACCAACTTTTTACGCTGTTTTATTATGATCATTAATACGGACATATGATTAATGGACATAATAAAAGACTAAAAATCTCTGATACGTACGTAATAAAAATAGTTTCTTTTCCATTGTGAAAAACTTTACTATGTGATCCGTCCATCTAAATAATGTATCCATTAAATTGGTGTCGATTACTTTAATTTTCTGTGAATGAGGACCTTCCTTTCAATACTGGTTTGATCTATCATATAATTTTTCGTCTCTGTAATGAAACGGTTGTTTCTAGACAGATCAGTTCCGATACCAAAAGGTCACCAGTACATACCTACACTCTCAACCTGACACTTCTTTCGACTCGTGAATTCTTAACTACGAAAACTTGACACCACAACCTCTTCTGAGAACTCTCAAGGAACCTGACGTTCCTCTAGGTTGGTCAGATAAGACTTCCTCTAGTCAGGACCCACAAGTAACCTTCCTGACTACGATTTCGACTTTGAGGTTATGTGACCGGTGGAGTTCGCTTCTCAACTGAGTAAGCTTTCCTGAGACTTCGAACCTCCCCAACCCCCGTCCTCCTCTTCACCTAGTGTCTCCTACTCCACCGACCTACCGTAGTGGCTAAGCTACCTGTACTCAAACTCACTTGAGGCCCTCAACCACTACCTGTCCCTCCGGACCACACGACACAAAGTACCCCATCGTTTCTCAACCCGTTCTGACTCGCTGACTTTAATTGACTTGACTTTACTTATATATTCGTTAATCTTTCAGATCAAATCTTTATTTTTTACGTTATAACACATTCTATATACAGTTCCATAATAAAGGGAACCTATAGAATGTGAGACACATAAATAAAACGTCAGACGTATATAAATCCTCTTTTACAATCACTCGTTTAATAACCTAGTTATTAAGGTATAATAAAAGTCTATAAATAATTAGTATTGTTAATCTTTAGAAGAGTACTTAATCCGGTCTTTCGTTATTTTATATGTGTTAAGTGAAATAAATTATGGTTCTCATCAGAGTACCTATGTTCACCTTTTGTCCGTTTAAAATAGATGTTACATAAAATAAAACAAACGGGAACAATACCATGTGTGGATGGATCAGTAAACCATACGTCACTACCTTTTCTCTGGACCTCAAGGACGAAAGTTCTTCAATTTACACATTCCCCTCTGAGGATGTCATTTGGTTGTTTACATAAAGAATATAGAGTATAACGTTTTTCATAGTATTTTATTACAGTCACATTCCTTTATTTTTGCTGTATATATCCACCCCAGGTATTTATGTACCCCAGTTCCAGAACTGTCATCCATCCCATAAATTCCAACTGAGGACTCTCCTAAACTATTAGTAACCTTTATTTTACCTTATGAATAGAATTAAAAGTTATTGGTCATTTTAGTACCCTTCAGTTGGATTATTTTTTATTCTATTGGTGTTGTGAGAATAAAATCCTTTTATATTAACAATTTCGTCGACCACTTTTAAAGAAGTTGTAAGAGAGACTCCCTTTAAGTGGACCTGGAAATGTAACAGATGGAACCGAAGTTTAATTTTCGATAAAAAGTGAGACACAAAAAGAGGGACCGAAAGGAACTTTATCTACAACCCCTCATACTAAAGGGAATTTCTGATAAGTACCTACTCTAAAATAATTAAGTCAAAACCTTGTCTCCCAATTCTAAATAGAAAGTAAACAGGTAGATTGACAAAGTTTTTACACCGTTCGAAGATAATAATAACAAATGACAGTCAGGAGAAGTAGTTCATTGGTGTGTGTTTCTAAAATAGACTCATATCTCCAATCAGGAAACACGAGGAAGAAGAGGTAATACGGTAAAAGGAGTCGAATAACCGGAAAAACTTTTGTAGACTTCCCGAGTAAGAATTTCAAACAGTGTTCTGATGTTATGAAATAGGTCGATTCTATAAAATGTCTCAAAAACAAAAGGTTATAAGAAAAAAGAAGATTTCAACGACAACGTCACCAATAATGATACTAAAGTAGAAATTCCAGATCTTTGTTAGTCTAAAAAGTTCGGTATTAAGGAACCTGGAAATGTAAAAGAGATAAGGAAGAGACTTGAATCTTAGTAAGAGGAAACTCAACTGTCAAATGGTGTTATACAACGGGTTTCATCGATTATTATTGGTTGTGTAATCATGTGTTTAGGAAGATTGGTAAAAAGGATCTCTATATCAGAGTCATTTGTATCAGAAATGGAACTTTTCGTAGTGTTCTCCGTTATAAACGACTTCGTATTCTTTGTAAAGGTGGGAATGTAGATCCTTATTGATAAAAATTAAACGGGAAGGGGACGTCTTACGATTGGGTCCCCGTGATTAGACTTCTCTTCCGTAGAGTTATAATACTAGTTAAATATATGATTATCTCAATGTGAGGGAAAAGAGAGGTAAACAGTTACGGAAAGATATGTATTATGTTATATCAATAGATTTTTATTTTCCAAACATACACAAATAAAATTTTGTTTATACTGAATTTTGAAATGAATATCACACACTTAGAACTTTCTCGTACTTAGGTTAAGATTGTTATTGTTTTTTCGACATAGTCAATCCTTTAGTATTGAAAAGAACTTGGGTAGTCTATTAACTCAAGTGACGTGTTTACATACTATAGATTCTTTTGTATGCAAATAAAGTTACTCCCTACTCTGTACTCGTGGTCGTATGTCACTACCTCTTCTTCTTCTCTAAACCTAAGGTACGTTTATTCGATATTCTTAAGTAGATTTAAAATATTGTTTATCGATTTTAGGATCACAAACGACTTACGTACGTATCTTTAGGACTCTCAGTGTCCTTATTCCCCTTAAACTTGAGTAAGAGTCTAAGAAGAGATATCTATCGGTCATTTATAAGTGACCTTACGAACCTCAGTCCTTCGGTGAACTCTTTACAGATAGGAAAAACCACTGAACTTTACGTCACTTTTTATATGTCTTGTGACTAACTCGGTAGTCAAAGATACTTTATTATCGAAATTCAATTATCTTTTTTTTTTTTTTTTTGTTTTTTGTCGTTTGTACGGATTGGTATCGGTTTTAGGTGACACAGACCCCTTTCTATTATACCGAAAATGAGATATCTTTCTTCATCCTACCTCAGGACCCGGGTTTTTAGATGACTTGAAAGTATTCTCTAGAAGATGGTGATCTCCTTCTGTTCTTTTAAGATAGAGATTTTGTGACTCATTTACATCGTTGTCGACTTGTGTGAGTCCTACCCCTACTTTTACCTCTTCTGTGTGGAGACACCGTCCATTGTTTCAAGTTTTAGTCACTTACTTGTTTTTTTTAACTCTTTTTAATGGACCACGGGTCCAGGGATGGACTTCTTGTTACATTATGTGTTCTTAAACTTTGGACGACATGTGACTCCTATTTTTACTGTTGTTTGGATCGAGTTGTTGGTTACTCTTTCTTAGTTTGAAGGTATGAATGTCGTTTGTCTTCTTATTCGTCCGTGTGAAGATCCCCATTTATTTTAAACGGAGTCAGAGACGTTACGGTAGTAAGATTGAAAGTTAGTTTGACTACAGTTAGTAAGTTCGTTTTCATAATCTAACTATGTTTTATTAAGAAAAGTCTGGGACTTAAAATTTACAGTCTGGGACTTAAAATTTAGTCCACCGTGATCACTATTTCTTGGATGGACGGTTACTTCCTCTGTATTCTTTATAACCAAGTTAAGGACCCTACCCTTCTAAAGGACCTCTTTTCGTACTAGTGGATGAGATCATAAAAACGGACCCCTTAGAAGCACTTCTATCCTAGGACGGATATATCGTATACCGACCGATGTGAGGTATCACAACGTATCTCGACCCGTGGTGACTTCGTTATCGTACGTGTAATATTGATCTGTTGGTGTAGAAACAATTAGTTTTATCCTTTGTAATATTAGTTGTGTAAAAACAGTTACTCTTTACAAACAAATAAGGATATCGTATTTCTAGACACGAAGTCCTAAGTTACTTGGGAAACTTTCACAAAAGATGTAGGATGACCGACACCTTCGTAAAAGGGATAATTTTCAACATCTCAACCAAATTCTTCACAGTCAGTCAACAACTCTCCAGTCCACTGATACCTCCTACTTCCTTTAGTAAGTTGAAGACTTCACAACCATCGCACTGTAGACTAAACTGTAACAATGCCTCATCTTAACCTGGGAATGACAACTGGTTACGACCGACGTCAGTGACGTTGAAAGTCACGTAGGACAACTAAACGACTCGTATGAAATTATATTACCAAAATGACCCTAAGTCTTTAGATATGACCTATTCTGACTGTCGTCTGGTCGTTTGTATCCGGTACTGGACAAAAAAACACATACGTTCAAATCGAAACCCTTCTCCAAATCTCGAAGAAGAGTCAGGTTGGTGACTCGATTTGTAACTGTCAGTAGAATATTTTGGATGAAATGTAGCATGTAGTGTTAGTCTACCTCTTTACCAAGTGTAAACAACATATCTTATTCTCTTCTACTGTGAAGTCTTACTACTAAAAAAAAACAATTAAAGGTCAGTCGTGTACTCCGTGGGTGAATAACTTGAAAAAGTGGAAAGGTCAAACGAAGTTTGTGGTTTACTGGTATCTTCCTAACTACAACTCAAAAAGTCGTCGAAGAAAACGTCAACATTCTCCTAGTCGACACCACTAGGAGAATCTACCAACAATTGAAAGGTATCGGCCGGTGATAAGAGGAGTGAAAATTCCGGGAGGAGAGACAAAGTTTTGAAGCACTTGGTGACGACGTAACATGTGAGGAATCGTCAAAGACTTGGTTTACATAAAAACTACAACACTCAGTAGAGACGACGAAATACTGGAGAAAACTTGAACTTACTCTTTTAACGACTTAAAAGAAAAACAGATTGTAGTAAAGGTATCAGATTTTATGTATATTTTATTTGTCGTTCATTATTTTATAATCGTTTTCTGTATTTTTTAACACGTAATTTTACTACATATATTGTACTGTTGTAAATAAATTCTTACGTAAGGTTATAGTTTACAGTTTGAAGTTGGTACTTTTTAAACAATGAAAAAGTGGTTGGATTATGTCGTGTCTCCTCTTCCGTTACCGTTGAGTGAGGTCATGAGAACGGACTTTTTAGGGTACCTACCTCCTTGGACCATCCGACGTCAGGTACCCCAGCGATTCTCAATCTATGCTGATTCGTTGAAATGGAAGTGAAAAGTGAAAGTACGTAACCTCTTCCTTTACCGTGAGATGAGGTCACAAGAACGGACCTCTTAGGGTCCCTACCACCTCGGACCATCCGACGGTAGATACCCCAGTGTGTCTCAGCTTTTGCTGACTGTACTGAATCGTCGTCGTCGTCGTCGTCGTCGTTATGTCGTGTTTAAAATATTTCGTTCTTTATTCGTAAGTGATAGTTCTCATTTGACTCAACTATCCTAGTGTAATCTAAGTGGTTACTAGATGGATAACCTTATTCGTCTGTTTTGAATTTCATTGACGTGTATTTATTTCTCGAGATATTTTTTACTGCTGAAGGGACCACCGAGTTTACCAAATTTTTTTTTTTACGGTAGTTACACCCTCTGGACCCAAGTTAGGGACCCAGTCCTTCTAGGGGACCTCTTCCTTTCCGATGGGTGAGGTCATAAGAACCGACCTCTTAAGATACCTGTCTCCTCAGACCACCCGATGTATGTCAGGTACCCCAACGTTTTTCAGTCTGTGTTACCTCAGGGATTGTCAAAGTATTTTTCTACTTGTTTATATATTCTTTACCTATTAAAAAATACATTTATTTACCTTTTAAATCCTCTCTTGTGGACGACTTGAACTTAAAACCAGTTAGTTATTTATTTATAATGTTTAAAAACACAATAAAGAAAAAATCTTGACTTCACGAGAACGAAAAAAAAAAAAAATCAAAGGATTCTAACTTTCAATACAATAACTGAAATCTAATAAGAAAAGATTACATTCGTAAATAACCCTATTTAAAGTGAGACTTGTGAATAAAGTGAAGTAAAGTATGTAAAACCATTTAATATGAAGTAAAGTAAAATAAGTTTTGTAAAAATGAAAAGGACCTATAATATGAAGAGTTCCTTACACAATAAGTAGTCATATGACAAGTTAAAAGTTTATAAACCCCCTATAACAATTACATAAACACACTAGAGATCAAATTAATATGACACCATACTCTTCCTTGATATACTAAACATAATAAAACCTAAAAATTGTTTGTATAACACTGAAGTTTACATAAAACAGAACTATACTTAAACTCTTATTACACATAAACCGATAACAATCTACCTTATAAGGTATTTACAATTATTAATTTAACTATCATAATAAGTCCAGTCGAAGTGAAAAACTGTCAAGATAACGAGATAAAAAAATAAAACTGAAAAAGGGTGGTAAATCAGAAAATAAGAGGTTACAACAATGAAACTAATTAACTTACGACTTCATAATATAATTTGGACCAGATTCGAGATTACTACAATTTAAGAGGTCTGTACCAAATTAAAGGAAAGGTGTTTACCAATCTATTCTATTAATATAGTGTTTAGGTTTGATGGTAAGTTTTTTAAACTTTTTGTAAAGTCTACAAAATTCCTGGTAAAGTAAAGGAGAGATAAGAACAGAAATTACATCTGAAATCTTTTAGAGTTTCATTTCCTCGGGTCCGATAAAAAACAAACAAACAAAACAATAAATTGATTCGGGGAAGGAGACCTAAATAACGTTAAATAACGACAACAAGTTGACATTAAATAACAACAACGAGAAAGGAATCGAGGTACTCTAACGATTTCAACGAAGAACCACCAGTCAATCATCGACAAAAGTAGAAGCAGAAAAGAGGTGTTTGAGGACTCGAAAATTATACATTTTTATAGTCCCTTTTTTCGATTATAAATGAAAAGAACCCAAGAGGGAAAAAGGTCCTAGAACAGTAGAATTCAGAACAGATTAAAAATTTCAAGTTAAAAGTCAGAAAGGGTGTAACAGTTCTGACGACTTTCGAGATCCGGTGACTGAAGACGAACCGGAAATATGTTACTCAATAAAACGTCTTTTATCATCATTTACTTTTTCACCTTTAATTCCAGACAAAACAAGTCAGCGGTCAGGACAGAGAGACACTGGAGTACCTAATGTCGTGCGGACCGGAGGCACAGGGAGTAGTAGAGGACTTCAAAAAGGTTCAAGTACAGGTAACGTAGTAATTACGATAGGTTGGTAGAGTAGGAGATTGTAGGAGAAGAAGATGTGAGTAAGAAAGGGTCGCAGTTTCTGAAAAGGTTACTCAACAGACAAGGAGAGTTCACTGGTTTTATGACCTCGAAGTTGTAGTCAGAAAGTTACGTATAAGTCCTAACTAAAGGGAACTCTAATTGACTAAACTAAAAGAACGACAGGTTCCCCGAAAGTCATCAGAAGAGGTCGTGGTGTCTAGTTTCCGTAGTCAAGAAACCACGAGACGGAAGAAATGGTAGGTCGAGAGTATTGGCATGTACTGGTGACCCTCTTGATGTCACCAGTACATCGAGAACTGAACTGATAACAAGAATTGAACTGATATGTCTGGAAACAGTTATCTCATTGCAGAGACGAAAAGTTGTGTGACAGATACAGACAGTATCGAAAAGACGGTTCTTCGTTAGTAAAAGAGTAAGGTACCGACATCAATGGTATACGTCACTAAAATCTCCGGTCCTTCTCTTTTTAGACAGTAATGAAGGTGTAAAAGGAGAAGATAAACGGTACTACATTACCCTGACCTACGGTACCCAAAAACAAACAAACAAACAAACAAACAAAAATCAAAATTCGAATGAGAAAGTGTGAGGTTAAAACGGGAGTAGTTGTCCGAACACTTCTGGGGGAAGTACTTAGTGACGGAACGGTACCGTTTACTTATTGAGTTACTTCGATACTTGGTACAGTTCATCCCGGTGGGTTTTACCTACCCAGTTACTTCTCTCAAGACTGTTTTGTATTAGGTGACCTATTTCCTTACCGTTTGGTGGTGTCATATGAACAGTACGTTTAGAGCACTTGAAATATGTTTCTATTCCAGATGAAGTAAGGTTTTACCAAGAAAACTCCCCAAGGTTTGTCTACAAAGATTTGTCTCAAAAGAATAACGACAGACAAAAATAACACAGTTTTATAAGTATTGTATAAATAATAAAACCGGTAAGTGTTTTCACGTCATATCACTGTTATTTATGTAAGTTTCACAACGTGTTGGTAGTAATGGTCAATATGTACTTTGGAAAATAGTAGGGATTGTCTTTAAGACATGGGTAATTTGTTGTCGGGGTAGAACGGGTAGAGAAGTCGGTGACCATTGGTTATAAGATAAAGAATAGAGATCCTTAAACGTATAGGACTCATGTTGTGCTCACGTTAATACCTTACAAACAGATAGACCAAATAAAATGTTTCTTATTACGATATAATACTAACTAAGTATAACGTCGTATATAGTTTTAAAATAATGAAAAATACCTTTTTATCGTAAAGTAGTATATCTTACAGTTTCCTTTCAAGTAGACCCGTAATAAATTTCGTGGTTTTTGTCTAAACTAAGATATTGATAACTATCATCATCCTCTTTCTCGACTCGAGGCAATACTAAACGTATCTCCACTACCTCACACTTTTCCATCTTACTTCCTCCCCTCTTTAATCCCTGAGTTGTCTCAGTCTCTTCCTTTTTGATGTTTCCTAACAAGTCACAATTACACCAAACCGACTTAACCGTCAATGACTTCATTGACCAAACCCTGAGATCGAAGGGTGTCTGTGATCCTCTGTTCTCTGGAAAAGAAATGATTATTAATCTAAAGGTTCCTTACTGAGATTTCAGGAACTTTGTCTGTGAAGACTCAACACTTTTTTTATTTTATTTTATAAGTTTTGACATTCGGGAAATTTTATTCACGAGTTCTTTCACTCCAGTCTCTTGTTAACCGGACACGACCGGTCTTGTTCGTCATTTAAAAGGACTGTCGTAACACGAAAGAGTTCGGTGGTACAGTCACCGTCTTATTCCAGCTACTCCGAGAACCCAATTGACTTCCTATACAGGAAGACGACGATCTTCGGTACGATCTCAAACCAGTTCAAAGAAGTCCTCCCCTTATTCTACCTCATCTATATACGAATCTCAAGTATTAAGAGTCACACTAAGAGTTATACACAGAACAAATAGATAAGTGAACAACTACTTTTAACTTAATAAAAGTGGAAAGTTACTAACAATCATTATTACGATACTTGTAATTACATGTTTATAGATAAATTCAGGGACTATAGTCCCTAAGGCTTATAACTGAATCCTCACGTTAATAATACAGTATACCATCGAGACGTGAATTAATAAACTCTTTTGTAGTTGGACCAAAGGTTTCACCAACGTAGTGAATTGTAAGGTATTCGTTAATCTTTACTTTTACCTCTCTAGTGTTGTCTGTTGTGTCTTTATGTTTCCTAGTATTCTCTGATGATAGTCATCAATTTACTGTTATTTTACCTGTTACACTTTCTTTACCTGTTTAAGAATCCTATTATGTTGAAAGGTTTTGACTTGGTCCTTCTTTATCTGTCGTAATTATCTGGGTAGTGTTCGTGCCTTTACCTTTTACATTAGTGTATAGAAGGTCGTGTGTTTTCGGGTCCAGGTCTACAGAAGTGTCGACTTAAGATGGTTTTTAAATCTCTTCTCGATTCTAGATATGATGAGTTTTAGAATGTCTTTCAAAGTCTCTTTCCATTTGAAGGTTTTAGTAAGATACTCCGGTGGTAGTGGGATTATGGTTTTGGACTGTTTCTACAGTGTTTTTTTTTTTTCTTTTCTTCTTTTGATGTCCGGATATAGTGACTACTTGTATCTACGTTTTTAGGAATTGTTTTAAGATCATTAGTCTTAGGTTGTTGTGTAATTTTTCTGGTATGTGGTACTGGTTCACCCGAAATAGGCTCCCTACGTTCCTAAAAAGTTATAGACGTCTAGTTAGTGACATTAAATGGTGTAATTGTTTAACTTTTTATTTTGGGTATACTAATAGAGTTATCTACGTCTCTTTCGGAAACTATTTTAAGTTGTAGGTAAATACTATTTTTGAGAGATCTTTCGTACTTATGTTCCTTGTATGGAGTTGTCTTATTTTCGATATATACTGTTTGGGTGTCGTTTGTAATAGGAGTTACCACTTTTTAACTTTCGTAAAGGGGTTTTAAGTCCTTATTCTTTTCCCACGGGTGAAAGTGACGATGATAAGTTATATCTAGACCTTTAAAACCGGTGTCGTTAGTGTCGTCTTTTTCTTTATTTACCTTAGGTTTAACCTTTTCTTCTTCATTTAGAGAGTGACAAACGTCTACTGTACTAGGAGATGTATCTTTTGGGATTTCTAAGGTGGTCTTTTAATGATCTCGATTAGTTACTTATATCATTTCAACGTCCCATATTTTAGTTGTGTGTCTTTAGGGAACGTAAGGATATGTGATTAGTACTCTTTTATCTTTTTCTTTAATTCCTTTGTTAAGGTAAGTGGTAACGTTACTTTTCTTATTTTATGAATCTTTATAAATACGAATGTCTTTGATTTCTGGATATATATCTTTTGATATTTTGTGACTACTTTCTTTAGTTTCTCCTGTGCTTATCAACCTCTTTATATGGTACAAGTACCTAACCTTCTTATTTATATCACTTTTACTTATATAATGGGTTTCGTAAGATGTCTAAGTTACGTCAGGGATAGTTCGATAGTCACCATAAAAAGTATCTCGATCTTGTTTATTAAAGTGTTAAACATACCTTTATGTTTTTGTGATCTTATCGGTTTCGTTAGAACTCTTTCTTCTCACCTTGACCTCCTTATTTGGACGGTCTGAAGTCCGAACTGATGTTTCGGTGTCAGTAGTCATGTCATACCATGACCGTGTTTCTGTCTTTATATCTCGTTACCTTGTTTTATCTTTGGGGTCTCTATTTAGGTGAGGGGATACCTGTGGAATAGAAACTGTTTCCTTCGTTCTTATATGTTATCTAATTTCTGTTAGAGAAATTGTTCACCACGACCCTTTTGACCAGTTGGTGATCATTTTATTACTTTAATCTTGTCAAAGATTGTGGTGTGTTTTTTTTTATTTGAGTTTTACTAATTTCTAGATTTGCATTCTTGTCTTTGATATTTTGAGAATCTCCTTTTGTATCTGTTTTGTGAGAGGCTGTATTTGGTGTCGTCCTAGGAGATACTAAGTGGGGGGTCTTATGACCTTTATTTTCGTTTTTATTTGTTTACCCCAGATTAATTTTAATTTTCGAAGACGTGTTGTTTCCTTTGACATTCGTTCCACTTTTCTGTCGGAAGTCTTACCCTCTTTTATTATCGTTTTCTTCGTTGACTGTTTGTTGATTAGAGTTTTTATACGTTCGTTGAGGATGTCGAGTTAAAGTCTTTTTATTTGCTGGGTTATTTTTTTACCCTGTTTCTTTATTTGTCTGTAAAGAAGTTCTTCTGTATCCCTACCGATTGTTTGTGTACTTTTTTACGAGTTTTAGTGAGTAATAGTCTCTTTACGTTTAGTTCTGGTGTACTCCATGATAAAGTGTGGTCAGTCTTACCGATGTTAGGTTTTCAGATGTTCGTTTTTTACGACCTCTCCCACACCTCTTTTCCCTTAGGAGAATGTGACAACCACCCTTACGTTTGATCATGTCGGTGATACGCCTTGTCACACCTCTAAGGAATTTTTTGAACCTTTATCTTGACGGAATACTGGGTCATTAGGGCGACGACCCGTATGTGTGGCTCCTTTGGTCTTGACTTTCTCTGTGTACGTGGGATTACAAGTAGCGTCGTTACAAATTTTATCGGTCCTGTACCTTCGTTGGATCCACAGGTAGTCATCTGTTTACCTGTTCTTTAGACACCATGTATATGTGTTACCTCATAATTCAAGTCAAGTTAAGTCAACGCGTCAATACAGGTTGAGAAACACTGGGGTACTTAGTGTCGTGTGGTCCGGAGGGACAGATAGTGGTAGAGGGTCTCAATTGAGTCTGAGTGGAGGTGGCTTAGGCACTACGGTAGGTCGGTAGAGTAGGAGTCAGCAGGGGAAGAGGAGGACGGGGGTTCGGGAGGGTCGTAGTCTCAGAAAAGGTTACTCAGTTGAGAACCGTACTCCACCGGTTTCATGACCTCGAAATCGAAATCGTAGTAACGAAGGTTTCTTTAGAGTCCCAACTAGAGGAAGTCTTACCTGACCATCCTAGAGGAACGTCAGGTTCCCTGAGAGTTCTCAGAAGAGGTTGTGGTGACAAGTTTTCGTAGTTAGAAGGTCACGAGTCGGAAAAGTGTCAAGTTGAGAGTGTAGGTATGTGCTGGTGTCCTTTTTAGTATCGGAACTGATCTGCCTGGAATCAGCCGTTTCATTACAGAGACGAAAACTTATACGACAGATCCAACCAGTATTGTAAAGAAGGTTCCTCATTCACAGAAAATTAAAGTACCGACGTCAATGGTAGATGTCACTAAAACCTCATAATGAGTCGGTAATTTTTGTTATGTAAACTTTGTCAAGATTACTCCACCTACTTTGATCTTGGCTAATGTGTCTCACTTCATCGGTTTTTCTTTTTGTGGTTATGTCATATGATTGTGTATATATACCTTAAATCTTTCTACAATTACTATTAGGACATACGTTCTGTCGTTACCTCTGTGTCTACATATCTTGTCTGAAATCATTGTGACTTCTTCGACTTCAACTTACCAAAGTACTTCTGGATGTTCTGGAAAATATTGATTATAGGTTTTTTCTACAGGGAAAGTAATATCCCCTGACCTTGCGTTTTCATCCTTCAGTTCTTTGTAGACCTCATTGTCCATTTAAACCGGAACCTTACGTCTTACTTCGTCCCGTTTCTGATTATGTCAAAACGGTTCTTTTACGTGACCAGTATCGCTTGTGGGAGAAGGTTGTTGTGTTGTCCTCTGAGATGGGTACCTGTAGTGGTCTACCAGTTGTGACTTTAGTCTAACTAATATAAGAAACATCGGTTTCTACCTCTTCGAGATATGTCAGTTGTTTTTGTTCTGGTCCTCGACTGACACCGAGTCTAGTACTTGAGGAATAATGGTTTAAGTCTGAATTTAAGTTCTTTCATCCCTTTTGACGATCTGGTAAGTCCATACTGAATTTAGTTTACGGAATACTAATATGTCACCTTCACTCTTAATCTAAATTCCCGGATCTAGACTATCTATCTCACAGACTACTTGATACCTTACTCCAAACACTGTAACATGTCCTCTGTCCCTAGTTCTGGTAGGGGTACCTTTTCTTTACGTTTTTTCGTTTTACTGACAGACCCCTCCGGAATGTTTATCGACACTTTTCTTCCCTCCGTATTTCATTTCCTCTTTTCCTTTCTATATTCGTAGACTTACGTCTCAAGGTTTCTTATCGTTCTTCTCTATTCTTTCGGAAGAAGTCACTAGTTACTTTACTTTATCTCCTTTTCTTGTCTTACCCTTTCTGAGCACTAGAGAAGTTCTTTTAAGCTCTATGGTTCCCTTGTAAAGTACGTTTCTACCCGAGCTATTTCGTGTCTTTACCATACCTGAATTGTCTTCGTCTTCTTTAATTCTTCTCTGCCGTTCTTATATACTTTCTTGACATGTTTTTTCTAGAAGTGGTGGGTCTATTAGTACTACTACACTAGTGCTTAGATCTCGGTCTGTAGAACCTTTGACTTCAGTTCACCCGGAATCTTTCGTAGTGATGTTTGTTTCGATTACCTCCACTACCTTAAGGTGAACTCGACAAAGTTTAGGACTTTCTCCTACGACACTTTCACCACGTGAGTTATACGGTCGTTTAAACCTTTTGAGTCGTCACCGGTGTCCTGACCTTTTACAGTCAAAAGTAACGTTAGGGTTCCTTTCCGTTACATTTTCTTAAGAGGTTGATGCCGTATTAACGTGAGTAGAGTGTACGATCATTTCGTTACGAGTTTTAAGAGGTTCGGTCCGAAGTCGTTATGCACTTGACACTTGAGGGACTACAAATTCGACCAAAAATTTTTCCGTCTCCTTGGTCCCTAGTTTAACGGTTGTAGGCGACCTAGTAACTTTTTCGTTCTCTCAAGGTCTTTTTGTAGATAAAGACGAAATAACTGATACGGTTTCGGAAACTTACACACCTAGTGTTCTTTGACCTTTTAAGACTTTCTCTACCCTTATGGTCAGGTGTACTGAACGGAGAACTATTTAGACATACGTTAAGTCCTTCGTTGTCAATCTTGACTTGTACCTTGTTGTCTAACCAAGGTTTATCCATTCCTCATGCAGTTTCGACGTATAACAGTGGAACGAATAAATTGAATTACGTTTCATGTAGTACTCTTTGTGACCTGACCTTCTTTGTGTTTGACCTTAGTTCCCACGACCCTTTTTATAATTATTGAAGTCTATACGTCGACTGTGGTGGGAATACTGTCTTTCACTTCTCCTCGATTTTTCGGAGAACTACCTTCACTTTCTTCTCCCGCTTTTTCAACCGAATTTCGAGTTGTAAGTCTTTTGCTTCTAATACCGGAGACCAGGTTATTGACGTAGCCTTTATCTACCCCTTTGTCACCTTTGTCACAGTCTGATATAAAACCCCCCGAGGTTTTAGTGACGTCTACCACTGACGTCGGTACTTTAATTTTCTGTGAATGAGGAACCTTCTTTTTAATACTGGTTGGATCTGTCGTATAAGTTTTCGTCTCTGGAATGAAACGGCTGATTCCAGGCAGATCAGTTCCGATACCAAAAAGGACACCAGTACATGCCTACACTCTCAACCTGACACTTCTTCCGACTCGCGGCTTCTTAACTACGAAAACTTGACACCACAACCTCTTCTGAGAACTCTCAGGGAACCTGACGTTCCTCTAAGTTGGTCAGGTAAGACTTCCTCTAGTCGGGACCCTAAAGAAACCTTCCTTACTACGATTTCGACTTTGAGGTCATGAAACCGGAGGAGTACGGTTCTCAACTGAGTAACCTTTTCTGAGACTACGACGCTCCCTAACCCCCGTCCTCCTCTTCCCCTGCTGGCTCCTACTCTACCGACCTACCGTAGTACCTAAGCTACCTCCACTCAGACTCAATTGAGGCCCTCTACCACTACCTGTCCCTTCGAACCACACGACACTAAGTACCCCAGCGTTTCTCAACCTGTCCTGACTCGCTGACTTGACTTGACTTGACCCTCTCCCTCCCGCACCCTACTAAACCATCTTACCGTTTTTTTTTTTTTTTTAGGTATTCGTTACGTATCCCTTAATGTTTAAGAAGTGTAAGAACAGTTATGAATAATAAAAGGAAAATAAAAGAAGAAAAGTTAATAGCGGTACGAGAAAGGGGTAGATAAAGGGTACTTTTTAGTCTACGGTACTAGAATGAAAAGACGAACAACTTGAAATTCGGTTGAAAAAGTGAGAGGAGAAAGTGAAAGTGGTTCACCGAAAAAGAAAGGAGAAGCGAAAGACGGTATGCCAACCACAGTCGACGTATAGACTTCAATAACTATAAAGAGGGTCGTGAGAACTAAGGTCGAACACGAAGAAGGTTGGGTCGTAAAGAGTACTACATGAGACGTATATTCAATTTATTCGTGCCACAGTTATATGTCGGGACGGTATAAGGAAAAGGATAAACCTTGGTCAGACAACAAGGTACAGGTCAAGATTGACAACGAAGGACTGAACGTATATCCAAAGAGTTCTCCGTTCAGTCCACGAGACCATAAGGGTAGATAAAGTCTTAAAAGGTGTCAAATGACACTAGGTGTATCAGTTTGCGAAACCGTATCAGTTATTACGTCTTTATCTATAAAAAGACCTTGAGAGAACTAAAAAACTACTAGGTCGACTACAACCGTTAAATTAGAGACCAAGGAGACGGAAAAGATTTTGGTCGAACATGTAGACCTTCAAGTACCAAGTGAATAACGATTTCGGACTGAACTTCTTATAACTCGTAAAGAAATGATCGTACGCTCAACTCACTTTAACACGTCATCAAGCTCGTAAAAAACCGTTACGGAAAGAAACTCTAACCTTACTTTTGACTGAAACGATCGGGACACCGGTGACGACTCAAAAGGTTTAAACGACCGTATAACTCACGTCGTCAAAGTGTAGTAGAAAGTCCTAAACTTTATCAAGTAGACCTTAAGGTAGTGGAGGTGATCGAAACAAGCATCACTACGAAAGATTCCGGGTGAACTGAAGTGTAAGGTCCTACAGACCGAGATCCACTTACAAGTGTGGTATCACTGATAGACTCATTACTTCTTTAAAAAACATGACAAGAAGACACATAAGAACGGTGGAGCAGAATTATAGAAGACGAAGACAATCCAGGTATGGTAAAGACGGGAAATAGTCCGGGTATAAACGTACTTTAAAAGGGAACCATTGAGATTAAAAGAACTTCTCTAGAGATCAGAAAGGTTAAGACAATAAAAGGAGATAAATAAACGTAACTAGTGACTCCTTCCGAAAGAATAGGAAGGAACGACAAGAAACCTTGAGACTTAAGTTTAGAATATAGAAAGGAAAAGAGGAAACGAAAAGTGAAGAGAAGAAAAATGTCGATAAACATTCCGGAGGGGTCTGTCGATAAAACTAAAAAACGTAAAGAAAAGGTACCCCTACCAGAGATAGGACAGAGGACATTTTACAGTACTTGAAGTCAGGTATCAAGTAGTCCGGGAGACAGATAGTCTAGATGAGGGAATTTAGATAAAGAGTGAAGGTCACATATTAGTATTCCCTAAACTAAATCCAGTATGAACTTACCAGATCACCAAAAGGAAGAAAGAAGTTAAATTCAGACTAAAACCGTTATTCTTCAAGTACTAGATTCGGTGTCAGTCGAGGGTCAGAACAAAAACGACTGGTTGGATATATCGTATAAATTTTCGTCTTTGTAATGAAACGGTTGTTTCCAGGTAGACCAGTTCCGATACCAAAAAGGTCCCGGTACATACTTACACTTTCAACCTGACACTTCTTTCGACTCGTGTCTTCTTAACTACGAAAACTTAACACCACAACCTCTTCTGAGAACTCTCAGGGAACCTGACGTACCTCTATGTAGGTGAGGTAAGATTGTTTCTAGTCAAGACCCACAAGAAACCACCTGACTACGATTTCGACTTTGAGGTTATGAAACCAGCGGAGTATACTTCTCAAATGAGTAACCTTTTCTGAGACTACGACCCTCTCTGACCCCCGTCCTCCTCTTCCCCTACTGTCTCCTACTCTACCGACCTACCGTAGTGGCTGAACTCCCTGCACTCAAACTCACTTGAGACCCTCACACACTACCTGTCCCTCCGGACCGCAGGACGTCAACTACCTCAGTGTCTCATCCTGTGCTGACTCTCAGACTTGACTTGACTTGACTATCGGTACGATCATCTATATCTCACGATAGAGGACCGGACCAAAACTAAACATAAAAGTATTAATGTTTACTACAATTTATAGAAAAGTACACGAATAACTAGAAAAGGTATAAAAGAAACCTTTTTTTTTTTTTAAGTTCAAGAAAGAGAGAAAAATTTTGATTGAAGATGTGAGAGTAAATGGTTCCTCATTTAGACTCTATGAAAGTAGAGGAGGAAGAAAAAGAAAAAAAAAAAAAAAAAAGACTTAAAGGGAAAGAAATGTTGCATCAAAAAGATATACAAGAGAGAGAGAGAGAGAAAAACAAATGTACAAATTGTCGTTCGAGAGACCTTTATTTATTTATTTATTTATTTACACACACATATGTATTTACAAAACATTTTAAACGACTATATTTACTTCACATCGGTTGTATACGTATCTAGTTATTTGATAAGTTAAAAGTACTAAGAATTAACGAATCTTATTTAGTCAAGAGTTCTTCTAAAAATGTTACAAAATAACATAGAAACATAAGTTCCTACGTTGATAACTGTCCCCATCAAAACTATACTTTAAATCAACTATAAAATTAAATTTAAGTACTAATTCCTTTCGTTTATTACTGAATCTTTAAGTTTTCAAACAGTTACTACATAGACTGAACAAACGACTTTTAAAGACTATCAAGAGGTTGTGACATTCTTGTAACGAAATTTACAAAAAAGATTAGTATTATATTGTCGATGTCTGCACAGTATGTTTTATAAAAGGTAGTGAAAGAATGTAGATTTTGTGTTTTGTTATTTAACTTACGACGAAAGGTCGAGAACGGGTAAAAATCCTACAACTATGAGAGTGTACCCGGAAAAATCTCTAGGGTTAAATTGTATTCAACCTCAACTCTTTTATACCTATCATCGTCTATGTATTATGAAAGTATGTGTCGATTGTATCTGTTCCCTGTTTTTCTCTTACGTAATCTTCCTAATCTTTCAGTACTCAAAGTTTACAGTAAAAACAAACAAACAAAGATTGTATTAAATTAGTCATATTTTATCTAAACTGGTACCAACACAAATTGTTGACCTAGATTGGTCAACCACTCTAAACTAAAGGAGTGTCTTAGTAAACATATGATTATACATAACAATCTCGGACGTGAAATGACGGTTTATCCACTGACACACTGTGTCTTAATCTGTACGTAGACTATAGTGGTTTAGAGAAAACAGTAGTACGGACAAACGAATAAAAAAAGTTTATACTACAAAGAGATTCTACCATACTCGTACACAACAGTCACTTTTTCATATAAACCTTGGAGTCATTAAGAAAACCTTCGTAACAAAACTTCTGTATTATAATTAAATAAATTAAATAACGATAACTAAATAATATATTCAATTTATGGGTGTACAATTCTTTCAAACTATAAAATCTTTCCTTTATATAAATATAGTCTTAGGTCATGTTCTGAACCGTCATAAGGAGTCACTTATAAGAACTTTCTTACTCAATTGATTGAACCAGGACCTATAAACAAGACTTAAAGGTTACACTTTGTGGAGTAAATCTAACAGTTAATCTGGAAGTCCAAACTTTATTTCATTTATTTACTGTGGTCTTTTGGTATTCCACAGACCGTTTACTTCCTGTTTTTATAAAAATACATCACATACAGTAAGTTTAGTTTAAAGTTATATTAAGTGATAAAAACATCAATATTTTTATACGAATCTGTTAAAGATGTAGTGGAAAAAAACAATACAACAAATTAAAGGTCCCTTAAACACATATATTTTTTGTATCTAAATAAAAAGAGTATTCTTGGTGGTGTTATTGTCTCTTCCATGTGATATAAAATATTATTACACAGTAAAGTTACGACGTCCCTCAGGAACTTGTGTACGACGGGTATACGGGTTACTTAAGTGGGACACGTTTAGGAGGATTTACTGATTGACTGATTTATTTAAGAAAGTTCTGTGTAGAGTAGTATTACGACTAGTCGATACCAAGTAAATAACAATATATTAACGTTTCCTACAAATAGGAAAGAACGGGAAAATACGATGTGTTCGACAACATTACAAGACCCAGTGTCTATCCTACTTTGATACTGATTCAAGAAACCACTCATAAGATATTAAACTACGAAACGTTTTTAGGTTGGTCTATTTTATTAAATAGAAGAAAACATTTAGTATTACAATTGTAACCCCTTCCTTTCCGTTGGGTGAGGTCATAAGAGTGACCCTTTTAGTATACCTGTCTCCTCAGATCATCCGATGTCAGGTACCCCAACGTTTCTCAACCGGTACTTACTCTCTGACTCCTGTTACGATTATATGATTTTGGTATTTCTAACTAAAGTCAAATACAGTATATACTAAAGAAGGGAAACGAAGAAGCATATTGACATGAATTTTGAGGTAACATAGTTTCTCTCTTTCAGGAAATCTTTAAAGTTTGTATATAAACAAAATCTTGACCTGTTAAACTCCTAAATCTATTACACTTGTCTAACAAACTCCAACGTATCTACTATTTTTGTAATTTTCACTTACAGAGTAGGAGTTAATAATTATGTTGAAGAAGTCTATGGAGTAGACTATTTTCGTAATGACATTTAAAGTTTCACTTTCTACATAAAGACCGACGAATTTTAACACCTCTGTTTCTGAAACATTTAATTCGAACCATTTCGACGGTCAACGAAAAGTATATATATATATATCTGTCTATCTATCTACTTCTATCTATCTATCAGAACAAATTGACTTCCGATAAAATAACAAAACTCACTAACGATAGTTGATATATCTATATTATTTACAGAAGTCACGAATCATGAGTTAACGAGTCATACAGACTGAGACGTTAGGATACCTTATTATAGAATCTCCGTTTGTGTAAAATCAGGAGTAGGTTTATATCCTGGTATACACCATGCAAAAGCATTTCACTTTCTTTACCATTGGATCAGGTGGTCATGGTTACAGATTATGTCTGAGTTGTGTCTTCTCACGTTCATTCTGTACTAAAAGAAATAAGAAGTTAGGTACGATTCGAACACGATATATTTTTGGAAAGTCAAGGAATTTTTAAAACCGTTTAAGATTTAAATTTAAATTTTAACGTAAAAAAAAGTAACGTAATAAAAAAAAGAATAAAAGGTACGTTACCTTTCTGTAATAGAGGTCCGTCAATTTGACTCCGTTCATACAAAAGTAAAAATGATAAAGAGACTGAGATCGGTAAACTTCACCTATATTCACTATATAAAAACTAAGTCTTCACGGAGGACAAAGGAAATAAGTTCCATAAAGATAAGAGGACTGATCTCACTTTCTATTTTCTCTCCATTTTTAGTCCCTTTTGGAAATAATTTATGTGAAAGGTACCAACATCTTTAAGAAACAACCAATAAGGACTAGCAGACCGAATGGAACCGGTGGATAAGTGCGACGGTGAGTCTGTATATATGGACAACGAAGTGTCCACTCTATGTATATAAACAATAATTCCTTGTCACATTCATGTCACTATCATCGTGTTAATAGATTACAACTTGTAAACAGTGGTGTTTTACTGAATAGGAGATAGAGTCGAAGATGGTGTTTTTTTGAAAGGGATCTTACAGGACGACGATCATAGGTGAAAGGGTCACCCAGGTCAAGAACTTTAAGGTTATACTGAGTTTTAGTCTGTAAAACGTTACTCCTTCTGGATAAAAACCGTGTGGTCACACATTCTAAGGACCCGTGAAACGGTAATCCTTTGGGGTGGTGGTTGTGGTAGATGGTGATGGTATTCAGATCAAGAGAAGGGACAATAAGTACATCTGGACTCGTTAATTCGTAATTCCGGTTACGAATTGGTTTTAAACCGTCCATTTATAGTCAGAAAAAAAAAAAAATTAATATAATGTTCACTAGTAGAATTTCGGGAGTCAATCGACAGTAACGACCCCTCACCCCCCTCCTTTCCTTAAGAAATTGTGTATGAAAGACTACTCAGAGAGGAAAGGAAATAAGTGTAAACACATATCATTTAATTAAAGTCATCGAGAGATACTAAACTAAGTATCTGTAATATATAAGTACGCACGTACGTACGATTCAGTGAGATCAACATAAGTCGAGACCCTGAGTTACCTGACGTCGGACGGTCCGAGGAGACAGGTACCCCTAAGAGGTTCGTTCTTATGACCTCACTCAACAGTACGGGAAGAGGTTCCCTAGAAGGAATGGGTCCCTTACTTAGGTAGAGAGGACACCAAGGACGTAACGTCCTTCTAAAAAATGGTTACTCGGTGGACCCTTTGAAATATATAAGTATGAAGAACAGTAAATTCAACGATCATATAAAAGATGATCATATAACGTCTGATTTCTCTATATAATTTACACATAATGATTTTAATAATAAAAATAAAGTTACACTAAGTATCATAAGATAAAGGAGAGTTATAGTCTGATTCTTTAAAAATTAATACAAATGAGGATAGTTAAAACGTGTTTAATTAATTAAATAACCAAATTAATAAAACTTCTTATTTATAATTTTTGATTAAATATAATAAAATAGTATTAAATTCTGCTTTTTAATACTAAAATGTAAAAAAAAAAATCGAGGACAACCCAGAAAATTAGGTTACAATTAATAATAGTTTTGTAGGAATAAATTCAGTAACAAAAATGATGAATCCCCAAAGGGAACACCGAGTCGACCATTTCTTAGGCGGACGTTACGTCCTCTGGACCAAGGTTAGGGACCAAACCCATCTAGGGGACCTCTTCCCTTTCCTATGGATGAGGTCATAAGACCGGACCTCTTAAGGTACCTGACATATCAGGTATCCCAGCGCTTCTCATCCTGTGCTGACTCACTTGACGTTACGTGTAAGTGATTTATTTTAAAATTACCGATTTTAACGAAAAGATGAAATCTGGTTTTGTGTCTCGATTACAAAGACTTGGTAAACTTTATAATATAAATACGATAATGATTGAAAAGGCAATACTAAATTGAAGTTCGAAAAAAAGTGTATAAGTCTCACACTATCAATCGTATGTCAAGTCAAGTCAAGTCAAGTCAGTGAGTCATCATAGGCTGAGAAACGCTGGGGTACTTAGCGGAGGACAGTCCGGAGGGACAGGTATTGGTTGAGAGTCTCAAGTGAGTCTGAGCGTAGGTAGCTCAGTTACTACGGTAGGACGGTAGAGTAGGAGACAGCAGGGGAAGAGGACGGGGTTATGGAGGTTTATAGTCTCAGATAAGGTTTCTCAGTTGAGAAGAGTACTCCACCGGTTTCATGACCTCAAAGTTGAAGTCGTAGTAAGAGAGGTTTCTTTAGGGTCCCGACTAGAAGTCTTGCCACACCAACCTAGAGGAACGTCAGGTTCCCTGAGAGTTCTCAGAAGAGGTTGTGGTGTCAAGTTTTTGTAGTCAAGAAGCCGTGAGTCGAAAGAAGTGTCAGGTTGAGAGTGTAGGTATGTACTGGTGTCCTTTTTTGTGTCGGAACTCATCTCTCTGGAATCAGTCGTTTGATTACAGAGTCGAAAAGTTATTCGGTAGATCTAACCAGTATTGAAAAGAAGGTTCCTCATTCGTAGAAAATTAAAGTACCGACGTCAGTGGTAGACGTGACTAAAACCGCGGGGGGTTTTACTTCAGACTGTGACACAGGTGACAAAGGGGTAGATAAACGGTACTTCACTACCCTAGTCTACGGTACTAGAAGCAAAAGACTAACAACTCGAAATTCGGTTGAAAAAGTGAGAGGTGATAGTGAAAGTAGTTCTCCGAAAAATCAAGGAGAAGTGAAAGACGGTATTCCCAGCACAGTAGACGTATAGACTCCAATAACTATAAAGAGAGTCGTTAGAACTAAGGTCGAACACGAAGAAGGTCGGGCCGCAAAGAGTACTACATGAGACATATATTCAATTTATTCGTCACACTGTTATATTCGGAACTATATGAGGAAAAGGATAAACCTTGGTCAGACAACAAGGTACAGGTCAAGATTGACAACGAAGGATTGGACGTGGGAAGATCAATGTGTACGTAAAAGAAGTAAGTATTGAATAGTACAAAGAAGATGACGAATAAAAGGGAACACTAGAAAAACAGAAAAATTCAAATAAAATACGTAAAAAAGGACATTTAAGGAGTATCTCCGTCATTTATCTATTAAGCCAGTGTCTTAGAACCGTACAGTTTATTAATAAAAGAAATTTAATTATATATTTATATATAAACGATCCTAAAGACCAAATATCTGTAAAAAGACGTGTGTAAAATATTTCGAAAGGATCATAATTAATAACGGGAGACAAAGTCAACTTTTAATATAATTGACAAAAACAAACAAAACACTTGACAAAAGAAACTACGTTTCACCCTTTTTTTGTGGGAGGTGAAACTCCAGTTTATATAAGTAAAATTAAAACACAAGGTGAGTAATCGGACTGAACTGTGAGTAATACGATAAAGTTATACATCGAGGTTCACTAACAAGTCGGTTTTTTACAAATATAGATAAAAAACAAACGATTAATGTAAAGGAGGTAGACAAGGACGGACAATCAGTCCATGAGTATAATAAGTCCACAATCTTTTATATAGTGGTAATATAAATAAAAATTTTAAATGACCAATATAATAAACATAAGTTTCTATCATTAAAGGAAAGTGTACCCAAAACTTACTATACCGAAAATCGTAAAATGAAAGTTAGACAGTCGAATAAATAACTGAAAAATTTTTATGAATATAAAATTACGGGATGTTATCTTTATGAAAAAGTCTACTATTTTATATAGGTAATACGAGGTTTCAATTTTAATATAAATTTTTTTGGACAGAAGTATAATAGGTGTGGTTTCGGAAGTGTAAACCATAGTTGAACGAACGAAAAAACAAACAAACAAGGGAATCTCATCCCAGTGGTTAGAAAAACCACGGGTCCTGGTAAATAGTTATCTGACTCGTCCCGACTCCCTTTACCAAAGTTCTGTTAATTTAACGTAACGTACATAACACGTGAAATAAATATTAGATTACAACGGTGACTAGACTGTCCACTATGGTCATTTCTCGTTATAACGTATCCATGGACCTTACAGTCCAGGTACTTAATTCCTTTTAACTTCACCAGTTTGTTCTCTTCCGTTGTCACTTGCAGCTGTAAGATCCTCAGTCACTTGATTTTACCTGACCGTACCCACTTAAATAGTGTCTACTGGTAATATGTATATGTAAGGATGACACCCGTCCTTAGGGAGTCTTCTTTACCTCATCGGTACTACCAGTTGTTTTCTCAGACTTTACGTCATGAACCTACGTTAGAGTTTTTACTGTCACACTAGAGACAAACAGGGGTTCCGTTTGGTAAGTTATACTGTCATTAGGTTCAGATATGGGGTTGGTTATTGCGACTTCTTCGACTTCAACTTACCAAGATACTTCTAGATGTTGTGGAAAATCTTGATTGTGGGTTTTTTCTACATAAAAAGTAATATCCCCTGACCTTACGTTTTCATCCTTCAGTTCTTTGTGGACCTCATTGTCCGTTTAAACCGGAACCTTACGTCTTATTTCGTCCCGTTTCTTATTATCACGGTTCTTTTACGTGACCAGTATCGTTTGTGGCAGAAGGTTGTTGTGTTCTCTTCTGAGTTGTGTACCTGTAGTGGTCTACCAGTTGTGGTTTTAGTCTACCTGATATAAGAAACGTCGGTTTCTACCTCTTCGAGATATGGCAGTTGTTTTTGTTCTGGTCCTCGATTGACACCGAGTCTAGTACTTGAGGAATAACGGTCTAAGTCTGAATGTAACTTCTTTCATCTCCTTTGGTGATCTGGTAAGTCCATACTGAATTTCGTTTAGGGAATACTAATATGTCACCTTCACTCTTCATCTAAATTCCCTGATCTAGACTATCTATCTCATAGACTACTTGATACCTGACTCCAAGTACTGTAACATGTCCTCTGTCCCTAGTTCTGGTAGGGGTACCTTTTCTTTACGTCTTTTCGTTTTACCGACAGACTCCTCCGGAATTTTATCGACACTTTTCTTCTCTTCGCTTTTCGTTTCCTCTTTTTCTTTCTATGTTCGTAGACTTACGTCTCAAGGTTTCTTATCGTTCTTCTCTATTCTTTCGGAAGGAGTCACTAGTCAAGTTTCTGTATCTCCTTTTATTGTATTAACCCTTCTGATCTCTAGAGAAGTTCTTTTAATCTCTGTGGTTCCCTTGTAAAGTACGTTTCTACCGGAACTATTTCTTGTCTTTAAAATACCGGGATTGTCTTCGTCTTCTATAATTCTTCTCCAGTGTTCTTATGTGTCTTCTTGACATGTTTTTTCTAGAAGTTCTGGGTCTATTAGTACTACCACACTAGTGAGTGGATCTCGGTCTGTAGGACCTTACACTTCAGTTCACCCGGAATCTTTCGTAGTGATACTTGTTTCGATCACCTCCACTACCTTAAGGTCAACTTGATAAAGTTTAGGACTTTCTACTACAACACTTTCACGACGTCAGTTATACCGTCCTTTAAACCTTTTGAGTCGTCACCGGTGTCTTGACCTTTTCCAGTCAAAAGTAAGGTCAGGGTTTCTTTTCGTTACGATTTCTTACGACTTTGATGACGTGTTAACGTGAGTAGAGTGTGTCATCATTTCATTACGAGTTTTAAGAGGTTCGGTCCAAAGTCGTTATTCACTTGGTACTTGAAAGTTTACAAGTTCGACCAAAATCTTTTCCGTCTCCTTGGTCTATAATTTAACGGTTGTAGGCGACCTAGTAGTTTTTTCGTTCTCTCAAGGTCTTTTTGTAGATAAAGACGAAATAACTGATACCGTTTTGGAAACTGACACACCTAGTGTTATTTGACACCTTTTAAGACTTTCTCTACCCTTATGGTCTCATGGACTAGACGGAGAACTCTATGGATATACATCCAGTCTTTCGTTGTAAAGCTTGACCTGTACTTTGTTGTCTGGCCAAGGTTTATCCTTTTCCTCATGCAGTTCCGACATATAACAGTGGGACGAATAAATTGAATATGCGTCTCAAGTAGTACTCTTTGCGACCCGACCTCCTTCGTCTACGACCTTAGTTCTAAAGGCCCTCTTTATAGTTATTGGAGTCTATACGTCTACTGTGCTGGACATACCGTCTTTCACTTCTTCTTGATTTTCGGACAACTACTTTCACTTTCTCCTCTCACTTTTTCAACCGAATTTCGAGTTGTAAGTCTTTTGCTTCAAGTACCGTAGACCAGAGTAGTGAAGTACCCTTTACCTACCCCTTTGTCACCTTTGTCGCCGACTGAAAAAAAAAAAAAAAAAAAAAACGAGGCTTTAGTGATGTTTACCACTAACGTCGGTACTTTAAATTTCAGTGAATGAGGAACCTTCTTTTCAATAATGGTTGGATCCATAGTATAACCTTTCGTCTCTGTTATGAAACGGTTATTTTCGGACAGATCAGTTCCGATACCAAAAAGGTCATCAGTACATACCTACACTCTCAACCTGACAGTTCTTTCGGCTCACGGCTTCTTAACTACGAAAACTTGACACCACAACCTCTTCTACTCTCAGGGAACCTGACGATCCTATAGGTTGACCAGGAAAGACTTCTAGTCGGGACCCTAAAGAAACCTTCTATACTACGATTTCGACTTTGAGGTCATGAAACCGGTGGAGTACGCTTGGCAACTGAATAATCTTTTCTGAGACAACCACCTTCGCCAACCCCCGTCCTCCTCTTCCCCTACTGTTTCCTACTCTACTGTCCTACCGTAGTGACTGAACTACCTGCACTCAGACCCACTCGAGGTCTTCAACCACTACCTGTCCCTCCGGACCACACGACACTAAGTACCCCAGCGTTTCTCAGACTGTACTGACTCACTGACTTGAGTTGACTTGACTTGGTAAGATGTCGAGCCTCCAAACCGTGGGGACGAAATGTCGTTATGTATACGTATAAACCGATTAAAAGAAGTCAGAAGAGACTGAGAAACATTAGGGCACTTGACATTGGGTGGTCCGACAAGACAAGTACCTTAAGAGGGTCGTTCTTATGACTAACTCAGACGGTAGTGGAAGAGGTCTCCTACAAGGACTAGGTCCCTACCTTCGTTGTATAGAAGGTAGTGAACGTAACCGTCCTTCCAAGAGATGGTGATCACGTCTGAAATGGTTACAGAGACTAAATCAAAGACGTAAAATTTGAAAAATGTTGTAACGTTATAACTTTAGTAAGGTATGAACATAAACAACAACAACAACAAAAAGTCAATAAGTCACTACAGGTTGATAAATACTGGGGTACCTGACTCGTGTGGTCCAAAGGGGTACGAAGTGATAATGGGTCTCAAAAGACTTTGAGTATAAGTAACTCCGCCTACGGTAGGTTGGTGGAATAGGAAACAGTAGGGGTAGAGGAGGACTGAAGTTAGAAAGAGTCGTAGTCCCAGAAAAGATTACTCAACCGAGAAGCGTAGTTTACCGGTTTCAAAACCTCGAAGTCGAAGTCGTAATCAGAAAAATTACTTATAAGTCCCAACTAAAAGAAATCCTGATGACCATCCTAGAGGAACAACAAGTTCCCTGAGACTTCTCAGAGAAGAGGTTGTGACGTCCATCTTTCCTAGTCAAAAAGACACGAGTCGGAAAAAATGAGAGGTCGAGAGTGTAGGTATGTACTGACAACCTTTTGAGTATTGAAACTGATATGTCTGTAAACAACCTTTTGAATACAGAGAGGAAAAGTTATGCGACAGATCCAAACAGTATCAAAAAGAAGGTTCCTCGTTTACAGAAAATTAAAGTATTGACAGGTGTCACTAAACCCTCGGGTTGTTTTATTTCAGATAGTGACATAGGTATCAAAGGGGTAGAAAAACGGTACTTTGTTAACCTGGTCTACGGTACTGGAAGTAAAGACTCACAACTCAAAAGTTCGGTCTAAAAAGTGAGAGGAGAAAGTGTAAGTAATTCTTCGAGAAATTAAGGAGAAAGGAAAGACGTTAATTCCACCACAGTAGACCTATAGACTCCAATAACTATAAAGAGGATCCTTAGAACTTAGGTCGAACACGAAGTAGGTCGGGGCGTAAAGTGTACTACATGTTACGTATATTAAATTTATTAGTCCCACTGTTATATGTCGAAACTGTATGAGGAAAGGGTTAAACCTTGAACAAACAACAAGGTACAGGTCAAGATTGACAAAGAAGAACTGGACGTATGTCCAAAGAGTCTTCCGTCCATTCCGCCAGACAATAAGGTTAGAGAAATTCTTAAAGGTGTCATACAACAGTAGGTGTTCCTGTTTCCGAAATTTGTATCAGTTTCTTCATCTTGATTTACAAAAATACCTTAAAGGAACGAAAAAGATAGTAGGTTACCTACAACTGTTAAACTAAAGAGTAAGAAGACGGAATAGATTTACGTAGACACTAAAGAGTCGAGTGTATGGTAACTTCGGATCGAACTTCCTAAAACTCGTAGTGGAATCATCGTACACTTCACTCACGTCAACACACCATCAAACTTGTAAGAAACCGTAACGGAAAGAAACCCTACGTTTACTTTTCACTCGAAAAGGTCCCGACACCGGTAACTACTCAAAAGGTTTAAACGACCGTATCACATACGTCGTGAAATTGTCGTAGTAGAAAATACTGAACTTTATCTAGTCGACCTTAAGGTAGTGGAGGTGATGGAAACAAACATTATTACGAAGGATTCCGGGTGAACTGAAGTGTGAGGTCATACAGACCGAGATTCACTCACTAGTGTGGTAGTACCAAAAGGATCGAGTAATTCTAGAAAAAACATGTCAAGAAAACACAAATGAACGGTGGAGAAGAATTATAGAAGACGAAGACAATCTAGGTATGGTGTAGACAGGAATTAAGTGGTAGATACGTACTTTACAAGGAACTAGAGAGGTCAAAAGAACTTCTCTGGAGATCAGAAAGGGTAAGATAACAAATGGAGATGAAGAAACGTAACAAGTGGATCCTTCCGAAAGAATAAAGAGGAACGAGAACAAACCTTAAGACGTAAGTCTATCCATATAGAAAAGATTCCCGAGATCATTCACCTTTAAAGAGGTATGAAATATGTCGACGTATATATAAAACACCAATATGTTTATATAAATTACTTGGTGGAACTACCTGAAATTGTACAAATACATACTGACCCATGAGACGACAGGTGGACTTTTATAGTACTATGACATTAACCGATATAAGGTTCTGTTTTATTTTTCAAAAACTTTTACGAGTTTTACTATATGAAATACGTCTAAGTACAACTACATACTGTTTTGGTTATGTTATAACATTTCGTTAATTGGACGTTAATTTTATTTATTTATATATAAAATTTTTCTTTTTTTCTAAAATGTATACTATAATTAGGTACAAGAATAACTATATACAAACGACAATACATCATAGAGTGATATATTCATTTCATGTTGAATAAATAAGTAAATTTTTTTCCATCGTGCATAAATATATCTTAAATCAGCAGTTTAACCCCAAAGACATAGTTTTCCTTTTAAACGTTAAATAGAGGAGTTTTACAAAAAGTTAAACGTCAAGGTAGTGGTTATATCCGATTGTGGATAAAGTGAGTCATTACTTTATCCACAAATAAGAGAGTTGTCCCACAGTAAGTCGTAAATGATTAAATTTTTCAATTGTTACTACTGGCATACAAAGTCACACTGACTTGTGTGAAAGTATGTAAATTTCCGATAAACAAAGACACACTTGAAAGTCGAGTAAATAAAACGGTTAATTAGAAAAACCTACAACGTTACAAAATTGAGTAAAAGACTCAACATGTAGAACTTCCAGAAGCAAAAACAAAAAACACAAAGTTTCAATAAAAAAATTTTATTAGTATGAAAACAGATGTAAGGAAAAATAAAAGAAGGTTCTGTGTAGAACTACAATAAAGTTTACTTTAGAAAATGTAATGTAACATTGAAAAATACTTTTACCTCGAATAACTGAACGTATAATCAACAAGAATAATAAAGTTAATAAATAACTATAAGTATTAAAACTAAAATAATAAGAACGAGGAAATCCATATGTTAATGTAGTAGACGGTAGACATTTAGTACTAAAATCAAAGTTTAACAAAATCAATCTTAAGACAGTTTATTTATAACGAAAAATGGAAAATGATTACTATCACCCTAACAAAGGTAATACAAAATAATATAATCCACTAATATAATTTAGTTATAACTAAATATGTGACAATTGATAATTAAATATAATTAAAAATAACTAAAAAAAAGTATCAAGACACGACTTAAAACTTTAAGAAAAGTCGTGACTCGTTAAACAAGTACCGTAATATAAAGAATTTAGATAGTATTAAAAGTAAATTTAAGTGTTCAAAGTATTATTACTTGGTCGTAACGTAAAACACACCAGATCCAAACTAATTGTGATGGACAGGATACCAGAAAGGAACACCGAGTCAATATTTCTTAGGTAGATGGTTACACTCTCTGTGTCCTCTGTGTCCAAGTTAGGGACCCAGTCGTTCTAGAGGATCTCTTCCTTTACCGTCGGGTGATGACATAAGAACGGACCCTTTGCGGTACCTGTCTCCTCTGACCACCCGATGTCAGGTACCCCGGGGTTTTCTCAACCTATGTTGAATCGATTATTTGGTGTGATTACATAGTACATAAGAATTACATTAGTACCTAACACACATTAACACACATTAATACATTAACACTAAAACCTTTTAATAAAAATCTAGTTATAACTGTATAAATATTAAATAAAAAATAAGAGAATTTTATAAATTTAATATAAAATTTTAAAATAAATACTAAAGAATAAAATAAAATAAACAACAAAGAATAAAATAAGAATAAGAAAAAATAAATTTTAAAGAAAAAAATATGAAAAATAAAAATAAAAATAAAATTTTTATGGGAGAGTCCTCACCCATAATTATGTTGGAATAAAGTACTGTCTTTGTAAAAAAGACCAAATTTATATACCTTGAAATTATCACACTATAATAGACGGGAAATTTTTCATCTAAAGTGGGAAATCACTGAGTACCGAAACTCTTCTTGGTAATAAAATGTCGAGTTAAGTAAAAAAAGTTATACATGTAGTCAAACAATTTAATATATAAAGACCCATTAAAAACTATTCATAACAATAATTTAAACATATACATAAAATGAACGTATTTATCTTAACTCTCTTCATCATGTTTTCATGTTTTAACAAATCAAGAAAATACTTGACATACATAATCAGTAAAAAACACCATATAAAACGGTACATAATCAGTAGTATTATATTGAAACACTAAAGAGAAAAAAGTTAATCCAATCTATTTCGAAGTATTTGAAATAGTTTATAACATTTCTTGATTGTAATTAACTAAATAAACCTAATCAATACATATAAGAAAAAAGGTAACGTAATTACATAATAGTAAAAATTAATTGTAATAAATAAATAAATAACGAAACTAGAAAAAGTAGTGGTACACGAATTATGAAATTAAAAATCACTGTAAATTTTTAGTCTAATACTAATTAAAATGAAACTCAAGTTCAAGTAGAGACAGTGTAGCCATAAAAAATGATTATATCAAATTTACGAAAGAAAGACCCCTTATTACTTTAATTTTAAAACTATAGTTAAAGGACCTAACGAATAAGTCAGTATATAAATTCCTTTAGAACAAACGAAGGTCACAAACTGTCCGAATTTCTTTTGACTATTTGTATATACACTGATGGAAGATTTATAATGTATGACCCGTATTCAAGAATAAAAAACCATTAAAACTAATTCTTTATAGTATAGACAAACATTTCCATAAAATCCTTTTTTATAATCGTTAGTGTGACGGGTTTTAGTATAAAAGAGGAATATAAAAATTATAGTATTTATAAGATTAATATTATAACCTTTGAGGTCAATAATCATCTGACTTAGTATGAAGAGACGAGAGGTTTACTTACGTATACAAAAGAAAAAGAAGGAAGAAAAGAAAGAAAATGGGAGGAAGGAAAGGAGGGAAGGAGAGAGAGAGAAAAAAGAAACGAACTAACAGAACAAGAGAACTAAAGTCCTATCATTAAGGTTAAAACGTTGTGAAAATGATAAAGTATAAATATTAAATTATAAAATAAGAACGATAAGTTAAATATTAAATTACTAATCAAATAATAGAGAAAAAGGAAAGTGTAAAAAAAAAATGTAAAAGTAACATATACGATATCTTAGAAGTACTTCAAATGCCTAGGATATTACAAGAATCAAAGTAAACCTGAAGGGTGTATAACAATATTAGACAGAAGGACTTAATATTTACAAAGGATACGGGGTACAACCTTAAGCATTGTATTTAGTTGTAAGTGTCGTATTCCGGTTCATCGTTGTTTTATCATAAGAGTTACCCTTGTGTATTATACGAAAAATCAAACTAAAGTCAAAAAAGTCATCGGTTTTAATAAACCTAAGATTTAGACACAAGATTCTAGAGAAATAATTAGAAGTGGATCAAGATTCTTAAACTATTGTGAGGTTTCATAGTGTCTCTTCCGTTACCGTGGGGTGAGGTCATGAGAACGGACCTTTCAAGGTACCTGTCTCCTCGGACCACCCGACGTCAGGTACCCTAGTGCTACTCAGCCTGTGCTGACTCGTTGAAGTGAAAGAGAAAAGTGAAAGTACGTAACCTCTTCCTTTACCGTTGGGTGAGGTCAGAAGAACGGACCTCTTAGGGTCCCTGTCCCCTCGGTCCACTCGACGGTAGAAACCCCAGCGTGTCTCAGCCTGTGCTGACTTCGCCGAATCGTCGTTGTCGTCGGTTTCATAGTTCTCGACATGTATAACCAAATGACTAATATATGTAAAGTAAAAGAAAGAAGAATCAATAAATAAAAGTTTCTTTTACCGAATGTGATCAGGTAATTTAAGTCAAGACCGAGTTGTTATTATCATACAATTTGATTACCTTTAGATGTTTCCATTGGTGTTGCAAGGACCCTGTGTTTTATATCAATATATCAATTAACTTCAAATAAACTCTCTCTCCCATCTAATAACACCTCTCTCTGTTAGTTAGTTCAAATGATGTAGTAAAGATATAACTATTGTATGATGAGATAAGATACAACCTAGTCAGAGGATAATCCTAGTAGAGGTAGACACGTCTAAAAGCACTTAAGGGAGTACACGTCTGAAATTTCTTCACACCGGTCCACAGTATAACAGGAAAGGACCGTGAGGACTTTAAGATACGTTACACTTTGATTGAGGTCGAAGTCACTGGAAGTTTATATTCCTTTATTATGTAAAATTTATATTTGAAAAATTCACTATTCCTATGTATATAAATTTATTTGTGGTTTGAAAGTCCCTAAGAGAAACACTTTTTGTGTACTCGTTTAGAACAACAACAACAACAACAACAAAAGAAAAAGATTCACTTGTACACGGTTATCTCACATACGAATAAAGAGAGAAGTAAATAAGAAAAGGATCTCAAGGTGAGAAAACGTCTTAAAACTTTTACCGGTCTTAATGTGACAATGATGTTGACGTCCCATGATAAAAAGAAAAAAGGAAGAAATCAGTTATTTACGACGGAACTGAGGATTGTAATAGTCTACAGTTTAAAGAATTAAAGTAAAGACTTTTAAGTTGTCAAGGACTCGAGTGTTTCCGGACAAGTGTAAGAGGAGATGGACTCTGTATGTAAAGAGGTATTGAGTTAATTTAGTGACGATAAGAGTAAAAGAATTTTCAACGGTAGCACGGAAATAAAAGAGATAAGTAAAAATGATGGATACTCAGTATAGACTAGGTGAGACTTAGATTATGTTTCCAGAAAATGGTGGTTGAGAAAGAAGTTATGTAGAGTATGTAACTTTGTCCCTATTGTCTTCTTACCACACATAAAGGTTATACGTACATTATGTACACACCTGGGGAAGACGAGTGACGTAGGTGACACCGACGAAGTTCCGTCCCTCTTCTACGGTTTAGATGTGTGATCTTATACAATCAGTAATCAACAGGACCACCGAAATTCGAACTAAAAGTTCTACAAGGTAGGTACAGATATGAAAATCAATAATAAAATCACCAAACAAAAAAGGTACGACAGATGATTTATAACCTGTGTCTTATTTAAGAAACTATATTTTCAAATATAAGTTGAACATTCAGTTTTAACACTTGTATATGTCGGTGCTTTATTCTGACTAAAGACTAACCAGATATTTTCAAGCGTCTTACTCCATATAACTCTGGCGTTTAGATCTCTACCACAGTCCGATTAGTAGTAACAATGTAAATAAACATCGACAGAAGTAGGAGGAGAGATTAAAGTCCGTGAGGTGAGAATGGACTTCGTTTAAGATGGTGGCTCAAGTTGTTTAGAGAGTTCTTGAAAAGAAATCCAAATAGTAGACATCGATACACGACGCGAGTTAACACAAGTTTAGAAACGTTGGGGTATTTTTCATCGGACGGTCCGAGGTGACAGGCACCCTAAAGAGTCCGTTCTTATGACCCTACACGAACGGAAAAGGATGAAATCCCATTGAAGGACTGGGTCCCTAGTTTAGACGCAGGGGAAGTGACCGTCCACTTGAAAAATGGTGACTCAAAATATAGAATAATAATGTCAGGAAAAGATAGTAAAAGATGGTATCTTGTAGTACAGGTTGAGAAACGTCGGGGTACCCGATATGTCAGGTACCTTAAGAGGTCCGGTCTTATGACATCACCCATCGACAAGGGAAGAGGTCCCCTAGAAGGGTTGGGTCTAGAGGGTGTTACGTTCGTCTAAGAAATGGTCTACTCGGTACTTTCTTCGGGTGTCTTATAGGTAAGGGAGGAATAGTTTTGTGACACAAGTGTACCTGAAACACTTATTGGTAGGAGAACTAAACGAATGAAAGATCTATAGTTAAATATTATCAGTCAATACTGGATATAAAGACACGAAAAAAGCAAGAAAATACGGGAACGTAGACTAGTAAAATGTTCAAGAAGAATTAATCACGTCATTGAAGTTTCTCTTAAAGACTTATATGAATAGCAAAACATGGTCTTTAGTGAAGACTCACGATCTGAGAACTTATGTTACTATTATGTGTATTTTACATTAGGTTTTATTTAAATATCGACAAGAAAAAGTTTTTGTAATGAGAAGACCTAAGTACTTAAAAACCTTTACTGTGTCATGGTTAGTCACCATATGACCCCGACCTCGACTGGATATAACCGAGTACATCGGTTGTCTCACGTTAATAAGGGTTGGGGTGTCAATCACTTTTACACAACCACCGAATTTCAATTGTTGTCAACCATATAAATATCCTATCTTTAACCGTTTTTGTGACTTAGTTAAAAAAAGAGAGAAAAAATCTTTACTAACAAATTATAAATAATCGTGTAATGACCTAGATAGGTTTGGTCTTTGTTCTCCTTAGTGACGATGATCAAAAGAAGAAGACAGAAGTAAGTATTGGATAGTTAATATTAAAGTTAAATCAATGTAAAATCCTTAATAGAATTTAGATAAACGAAAAAATAAAATAAATAAAAAAATTGAAAAATAAAAATGAAATAAAATGAAATATTATGACATAACCAAAACGGTACGTAACTGTACTTAGGTGGTGCCCACATGTACGCTAGGGTTTGTACTTGGGGGGAGGGTGGAGGGAGGGGTGTTGTAGGGAGACCCAGTAGGGGTACGTGGTCGGGGTTCGTACGAAATAGGACGTAGTCTGTATCTGACCACTAAGCTAAGAATGTACTATCATATGTACAAAGTTACCGGTAAGAGGGTTTAGTAGGGTGGGAGACTCAGGTCTTCAGACGATATGTGTAGACACAGAAAAAACGACAGAACGTATATCACAGTAGTAAAGTTAGAAAGATTTAAGGTATATATACACAATCATATGACATAACCATAAAAAGAAAGACCGAATGAAGTGAGATGTTAATTTATTCGAATAAGTTATGTTGAAATCTGTTAGAGATGTTAGATTCAGTTACAACAGTTCGATAGACACACTTTCCGGTCAAGAGTACAAATTCGTGTTGTCGATGTCAGTGAAATTAAGGTTATAAAAATATTTTGTTAGACTATTCCTACTTTTACACGTAGGAATACAATATTCACTATAATGTAAACAATTTATAATTTTATAATCTATTTATTCGTTTATACCGATCAGTGAGATCTCAATTCTAGGAGAACCATAGAACGTCTTTATGTTTCTCAAGTAGGATAAAAGAGTTGTCAAAAGGAAATTTAATGTTACTATTTAGTTATAAGTTTGTAATAATAAACAATTTCGAAGATATAACAATGTCATATTTTTACTATTGGAAATTACATTACGTAATCTAAACACATAGAGTAGAAAAAATAGTATAACAATTCATTTGACAAGTCAATTGTAAAAAAATACTAAAAAGGAAAAATCACCCTCTATTAACGAAATGTTATAACACGAACAAAAACGGTGTGTAGTCGTAATTAGTCGTTGTTCAAAGGTATAAAGGGGAGGAAGTATTTGTGGAGAGTGTAAAGGGTGGGGTAGGGTGGGGAGATCCAAAAGTCTCGTGACCCAACTCGAGGTAGACAGTGTGTCATTTAAGGGTGAACGATAACTATGTGTGTGTGTGTGTGTGTGTGTGTGTGTGTATAGACATCTATATAAATAGATGTATAGTATAAATATTTGTATTTATATACACACACACACACATATATATATATATATATATATATATAAATCAAGAAATCTTCTTGATTTCTCGGAGAACAATTTTCACTTTCTCCTTTCACTTTTTCAACCGAATTTCGAGTTGTAAGTCTTTTGATTGTAGTACCTTAGGACAGGGTAGTGAAGTACCGTTTATAATCCCCTTTGTTACCTTTGTCACTCTCTTATAAAAAACCCCCGAGGTTTTAGTGACGTCTACCACTGACGTCGGTACTTTAATTTTCTGGGAACGAAGAATACTGGTTGGATCTACCGTATACTTTTTCGTCTCTGTAATAAAACAGTTGTTTCCAGGTAGATCAACTTCGATACCAAAAAGGGTGGTAATACATACCTACACTCTCAACATGATATTTCTTCGACTCACGGTTTTTTGACTACGAAAACTTGACACCACAACCACTTCTGAGAACTCTCAGGGAACCTTACGTCTCTCTAAGTTGGTCAGATAAGATTTCCTTTAGCCAGGACTTATAAGTAACCTTCCTGACTACGATTTCGACTTTGAGGTCATAAAAACGGTGGACTACAGTTGTCGACTGAACAAACTTTTCTGGAACTACGACCCTTTCTAACTTCCGTCCTCCTCTTCCCCTACTGTCTCCCACCCTACCAACCTACCGTAGTGACTGAGTTACCTGTACTTAGACTCATTCGAGACCCTCAATCACTACCTGTCCCTTCGGACCGCACGACGTCAGGTACGCCAGTGTTTCTCAGTCTGTATTGACTCGGTGACTAGACTTGACTATATATATATGTGTATGTGTACACACACATATATACTATATACATATACACATATATTCACATACACGTATACACGTATATATATATACACTTATATATACATGTACATACATATCGTGTGATAAAACTTACCCAGTTTACTTTAAAGGATTTAGTGTTTTATTTTCAAATAGAATTATTTTTAGAATTTGAAGTGACATTGGTTGTATCCTTTTTCATTTATAATTTATCTGTGTCTCTATTTAAGAGTATTATTTTCGACTTATAAAATTGTGAGTACACTTATATAGTAAGTCTATTTTATATAATGTACTACATAGTAAGTCTATTTTATAGTTATTAATCCTTTATGATCGGAATTCACTGTGTATTAACATCCACCTGAATTATCTATATAGAGTTTGTAAGGTAGGTTTTCGTCACCTTATGTGTAAAAGAAGTTCACGTATACCTTGTAACAGGTACTATCAAACGAAAGATCTGGTATTTTGTTCATAGTCATTTAATTTTGTAACTTGTGTATTTGTAGAAAGACTCGTGTTACGATACTTCGACGTTTATGTGATGTTCTTTTATGTGTTATTCGTGTTGTAGTAAAAACACAAATTTTTTGTTTTTATAACAAATCACCTCCGATCTGTTATACGGTCACTTGTTGGTTACTCAATTACTTCTTTAGTTTAACCTTTAATTTTTGATGGATTTCTGTTTTATTTCGTCTTTGTGTTTTTAGGTTTTGGATAACCCGTGTCTTTTTCGTCAAAATTCTCCGTTCAAATACATTTTGTTTGGATGAAGTCCTTTGTTCTTTTCAGAGTTTATTTGTTCGACTGTGATGTGGATTTGTCTGATCTTTTTCTTATTTACTTTGTGTTTCAATCATGGTCCTTTCTTTAGTATGTCTAGTCTCGTCTTTATTTAGTTAATCTCTGTTTTGTTTTTTCTTTGTTTGTTCTTTTGTGATCGTTTCTGGTTACTTTGGTTTTAGACTAAGAAACGTTTCTATGTGTTTTAAATACAGGAATCAGTCCTATTAGTTTCTTTTCTTTTCATTTTTTATTCATTTGCCTCTCTCTTCCGGATTTATTCATTTTAGTCTGTACTTTTTTATTCAATGTTGTTTAAGGTGTTTTTATACTTTTTAGTTTTAAATGATACTTGTCAGTATTTGGATATTTCTCCTGTTGGATCTTCTTTACTTGTGTAAAGATCTTTAAATGTTACACTTACTGTACTTTAATACGAATCTTTCGGGGGTTTTGTGGTGGTTTGTAGGACGATCTTGAATAGTCACTTAAACCTTATCAACATCCCATGTTTTAATTGTATGTCTTTAGGTAATGTAAAGATATGTGATCGTTATTAGTCTTTCTTTTTAATTTTGGTAAGATAAACATCATTGTGTGTGTGTGTTTATTATACGTATATTTTTAAATTTAAATTTTTTTACACATGAACGTTCTATGACTACTTTCTTTATCTCCTTTCGTGTCTACCTTTCGATAAGACACAAGTATCTAATCTTTTTAATTATGACAATTTTCCTGGTATGATGGATTTCATTCGATGTGTAAGTTATGTTTAGGATAATTTTATAATTATCTTAAACATTGTCTTGATATTGTTAAAATTTTAAACATAACTATCTGAGACTTTTTGATTTCATTAGAACTCCCTATTTTTCTTTCAACCTCAATAGTACCAAGGACTACCGTTCACTTTCACTTTCACTTCAGTGAGTCAGCACAGGGTGAGAAACGTTGGGGTACCTGACATCAGTTGGTCCGAAGAGGCAGGTACCCTAAGAGGTAGTTCTTATGACCTCACCTAATTGTAAAGGAAGAGGTCCCCTAGAAAGGTTGGGTACCTAACTTGGGTCCAGAAGGTGTAACTTTCGTCTGAGAAATTGGTGAATCGGTGGTCCCTTCTGGACTAACGTTTGATATGGCGTTTTGACACCAGTAGTTTTGACACCATGACCGTGTCTTTGTCTGTGTATCTACTTACCTTGTTTTGTCTCTTGGGACTTTATATGGGTACGAATATACCCTTTAATACTGTTTGTTCCGTTCTTATATTTTGTCTCTTTCCTGTTGGACAAGTTTTACCACGACCCCTATGGTTTGTAGATGTACGTTTCATTAGTTTAATCTACTGAAAGAGTACGTCATATCTTTTTTTTTTTTTTTTTGGAGTTTTAAGTACTTCTTCAATTTACGTTCTGGACTTTGGTGTCTTTAGGTGTTCTTTTATATATGTGCCATAAGAGAAACTGTAACAAGAATCGTTATAACAAAATTGTACAGTGGATTCCGTTCCTTTTGTTTTATTTTTTTTATCTGTTTACTTTGATGTAGTTTGCTTTTTCGAAAACGTGTTACGTCCTTTGGTAGTTGTTACACCTTTCTGGTGGATGACTTACCCTCTCTCATAAACGGTTACTAAATCGGTTATTTTGTAATTATAAGTTTTATATGTTTCTTTATACGTTTGTTTGTAGTTAATTTGTTTGTTGGGTTAGTTTTGTACCCCTCTCCTGGATTTGTCTATTAAGGGTTTCTTTTGAATTCCTACCAACTTTCCGTATACTTCCCTATGAGTTGTAGTAATTGGTAGTCAAGTCAAGTCAAGTTAAGTCAGCGAGTAAGCACAGACTGAGACACGCTGGGGTACTTAGCGTCGTACAGTCCGGAGGGACAGGTAGTGGTTGAGGGACTCAAGTGAGTCTGAGCGCAGGTAGTTCAGTCACTACGGTAGGTCGGTAGAGTAGAAGACAGTAAGGGAAGAGGAGGACGGGGGTTAGGCAGGTTATTAGTCTCAAAAAAGGTTACTCTGTTGAGAAGAGTACTCCACCGGTTTCATGACTTCCAAGTCGAAATCGTAGTAAAGAAGGTTTCTTTAGGGTCCCGACTAGAAGAAGTCTTACCTAACCAACCTAGAGGAACGTTAAGTTCCCTGAGAGTTCTCAGAAGAGATTGTGGTGTCAAGTTTTCGTAGTCAAGAAGCCACGAGTCGGAAGAAGTGTCAGGTTGAGAGTGTAGGTATGTACTGGTGTCCCTTTTGGTATCGGAACTGATCTGCCTGGAATCAGCCGTTTCATTACAGAGACGAAAAGTTATACGATAGATCCAACCAGTATTGAAAGAAGGTTCCTCATTTGCAGAAAATTAAAGTACCGACTTCATTGGTAGACGTCACTAAAACCTCGCGGGGTTTTTATTTCAGACTGTGACAAAGGTGACAAAGGGATAGATAAAGGGTACTTCACTTACCTGGCCTACGGTACTAGAATCAAAAGACTTACAACTCGAAATTCGGTTAAAAAAGTGAGAGGAGAAAGTGAAAGTAGTTCTCGAAAAATCAAGGAGAAGTGAAAGACGGTATTCCCACCAAAGTAGATGTATAGACTCCAATAACTATAAAGAGGGCCGTTAGAATTAAGGTCGAACACAGAGAAGGTCAGGTCACAAAGAGTACTACATGAGACGTATCTTCAATTTATTCGTCACACTGTTATATGTCGGAACTGCATGAGGAAAAGGATAAACTTTGGTAGTCCTTGAAGTTTAGTTTTACCGTTACTCTATAGTGGAGTATGGATAGTCTTACCGGTAGTCGTTTTTATATTCTTTATTGTTCATAACCAAACCTACACCTATTTTATCTTGGGAGTATGTCATATTACAACCACTCTTACATTTAACCACACTGGTGATACCTTTTCTCATCCTCTAAGGAGTTTTGTAATTCATATCTTGACTGCATACTAGGTCGTCATGGTAAAGACGTATAAATGAACTTATTGAATCATGTAGTTGTTATTCTTTTAATAACGTTTATTTTTATGAAACGGTCAAAAAAAAACAAAATTACTTATTAGAAAATGCAATGTCTCGTAAAACCCTTTCATTATAAAGTCGATGGAAGAAACTACATCTTTTTGTCATAAAATTTGTTTATAGAAACTACATCAGAAGGATATTCTAAAGTATTTAATACAAAAAAAAATATAGATCGATTCGTATATACATATAAAATAGATGGTTAGAAAGTTAGTTGAAAACCGTTTATCCTATTTGACTTCATCGAATTTATTGTTTGGATATTACAGCACGTAAAAGTACCCCAGAATGACATTTACAGATTATACGTCTAACAGGATTATTAATACTTATAGGGTACAAAACTTAACTATACAAATATGATCGTGTTAACAACCGTTAAAAAAGAATAAGAGAAGACAAGGGGACTTTGTCTTTCATTCATGTAATGCAAGACTGTGTCTTACATTCATTAAAATAATTACCACTTGGAATTTAGAGTTATAAAGTTAATTTCGTGTAGTCTTCCCACACATTGTATCGATCTTCTTTTAAGTTTTGTGTTTCTATCGATATCTCTATCTAAACCCCCCTTTATAAACTCCGAAGAAAGTTTTGTACGTATAAAAATCAACGTATTTTAAGTAATAAACCCACCTTCGTACTGAAAAGAACACAAAATTGAACCTTCAATTTGTGACGATCTTCACCATATATACCTGAGGGTCTACCGTTCTCAACTTGAAACCATTAAAACATTACACAGCTGTATCGATTCGACTTTGATATTAAAAGGTCATAAGGGAGATTACAAATATAGGTTTAAATCCACCAATGTTCTCTATAAACATACTATCACCTTTTTTTTTTAGTTATCAGAAAATACGAAGGTCAATCTCTGTCCTAAGTCCTATTGATAAATCGATTACCTCTAACGGTCATCTAATAGATGACCTAGAAAACCGCCTTCATCCCCCTCCTTCTCGTTTGTGTAGATAAAGTTTAGGTCGAGGACGAAATACAGGAGACAGTCGAAGAAACTAATGTATCGGTACGACCAATACTGTAGGTACCGCTACCATGTAAGTTCCAGGTCTTAGTGGTTTACTTGTTTTAACTTCAGAAATACGACGACGACGACGATTCCGCGAAGTCAGCACAGGTTGAGACACGCTGGGGTATCTACCGTCGGGTGGTCCGAGGAGACTGGGACCCTAAGAGACCGTTCTTGTGACCTCACCCAACGCTAAAGAAAGAGGTTACGTACTTTCACTTTTAACTTCAGCACGGACTGAGAAACACTGGGGTACCTCACGTCGAATGGTCCGAGGAGACGGGTACCCTAAAAGGTCCGTTCTCATGACATCACCTAACGGTAACGGAAGAGACATTCAGAAATATTATCCTCGTTTAAGACACTCACCCTCGTTTCAGAGGTATCACCCTCGTTTAGGACAGACAAAGGTACCCAGGGTGGGTTCGAGTATCCAAGATTAAATGGGAAATAAAGTGTCTAGTGATGGTAGAATTAAAGGGTTGTCAGACTCTTTATGTGTTTTTATATAGATAGTCTGTGTCATAAACTACAGTATTTTAAAATTAAGTTTCCTTTTAGATTAGTAAATAGTAACAAATACAACACTGAACGAAGTCTAAGAATTATAGAACTGAAGAAAGGGACTTTTGACTCCGATTAATAGAGATCAAGTTTATTAATAAAACCGTTTATTTATTACGTTTTATAAGTTTCAAGGAAACAATAATTGATGAGTCCCTCGTGAGTCTACTGTAGTTTATAGTAGATAATTCGTTTTTTTTTTTTTTCCTAAAAACGAAACTAAATTTCTTTCATTTTTAGTAGATCACTATAAAAACTCGGTAAAAATATAAACATAAGTCAAGTTTATAAATACAAAAGATTTTGTGGATTTGTTCTTTACTATGAAAGAATGAAATTTAATTTAAAGACTCGAAGTAAAGTTTTTACATAAACCTTATTCTTTTTATACTTTTAATATATAGGATTATGTTTTATTTTTTATGTATACGAATAATTACATCTCTGACAGAGAAAATGTAGGTAATTAAGTAATATTATATTTATATAAAAACAAATGCCTTCCTACCACATTCCTTTTGGACCTTTAAAGTTTTCTTCTATATTGAGAGACCATTCCCTTTCACTTTTCATTTTCACTTCAACGAGTCAGTACAGGATGAGAAACACTGGTGTACCTGATATCGGATGGTCTAAGAAGACAGGTACCCTAAAAGGTCCGTTCTTGTGAACTCACCCAACGGTAAAGGAAGAGCTTCTCTAGAAGGACTAGGTCCCTAACTTGGACCCAAAGGGTGTAGTATCCGTCTGTAAAATGGTAGACTCGGTGGTCCTTTTAGATGTCTCTTTTGTCTCTTACACAAAATTTAAGATTAATATAAGTTCTTAATATTCTTTTTAACAGACTTTATTAGGTAAATGAATAACGTAAAAGTTAAATATTTTATGAAAATAAAATCATAGAAAAAAGTTTATAATCGTTATAACAGTCTACCTATGTAGGAAGGATACAACTTGTAAATTCTCCGGGATGGTAAATAATCACAGTTTCGACACTTAACAGACTGGTCCAAGTAATACTATCTCTATACAGTTGTAGAGAGACTAGTATTTAACATCTTAAAACCTTTAGTATTTTACGATTTGATTTTAAACAAAAGTTTAACATATATATTATACTCATCCTCTTTTAAAGAAATATCGGATGTCTTGTTCTTCCCATCGGAACTTTGACTTATTATGAGTGTTGTCAAGGATGTGTTACTTACCTTTTGTTACTCATGTATCAAATATCTACTACGTTTTTTTTTTTTTAGATACAAGATATGTCCGTCTACAAGAGACTAAATGATCATCTAACAATTTAGAAAATGTTTAACTCAAACACGGTTTTCAAAGTATTTCTACTACGTACAAAGACTCGAGAAGGTGTCAATGTAATAAAGTTTTATGTTTCACGTTGTTTGTCATAAATCTACACACCTTTAAGACAGAGACAAGGATTAAAGTGGATCTTTGGTCGTAGTAAGAAGTATTCCGTGATTTCAGATGACTTCGAGTTGGACGAATGGAGGGCAAGTGGTAGAAGGAAAATAACCTGTTCTTCTAATTCTTTTATTTTACCTTCCTTTTGTACAGTTAGTTTCATTATACGATTCTTCTAATGTAGTTCGGATCTTAAACCTGAAATTGTGTTATTATTTTACGGTCTCAAATGTCTCTGATTCGTTTTTATATAACGATATGACATTACAATTATCTTTACTACCCTTCATTTACTCTACCCCTACAGTCATTTACTTTTCTTTCACTCGGTATTATTACAACTATGTACTAAACTCTTGACGAAACATCTCCATAAAAATTTATTAGTCAAATATTCACCATCGAAGGACATATAAGTGAATAAAACTTTCATTTATAGACAAAGATAAAACAAAATTTCTATCAGTAGAATCGTTGACGATAGTTTAAAATGGTACGAAGAGAAAGAGATCTTTTTATACAACTTTAAGATGGTCAATAGGGTATCACATGTGATTTTATTCCGACTCCGTCTCGAAGAAATAGTATCAAAATACTTTATCTATTAGTTTATAGTTCTCCTTGATATATATAAAATAGTAGAAGGATGGAAACATTCTCTAGTAAAATGAAAGTAAAGATCATATAAAACTGTTGTAATCTTTTACGACATAAAATAATAGACCGAGGTTATTTTATATTTTCAAACTGTTTACTATTTTTATCACTTTACATTGAGTTTTATATATCGTACAAAATAACTATATTGTAACGTCAATTTTTTATCGAACTAGTGAAACCTTTTCTCCAACCCAACTAGAATTTTTAAATTGTATGTAAGAGGAATTTTTGGGTCGTTGATATGAGAATCTATGAAAAAATTTTCTTTACATGTTTTATGAAAGATATTTTTATAAAGAGCCTTACATTTTCTGTAGAAATAAATATTATCGGGTTTACACCCTCGTTGGGTTTATGAGTAGTCGACCACTTACCCATTTAGTATTGTGTGTAAATGTATAATAACGTTTTATTCATCCTTTCTTGATAAATCTGTATGTTATCGTACTGACTTAAAGTTTTTATAATTACATTTACCAAAGTTCGGTCTATATTTCCTGACGTACGACTTACTAACGTAAATATAATGTAAGTTACTTTGTTTTTTATTTAGTTACTTTTATTTTATATACTCTATTGATTCTCTCTCTCTTACACTAAATAAGTTTTCGAGTCCTTTATAAACCTTGGTTAACTCTAAAAGATATAACACCACCAGTAACGCACCAATATATGTACGCAGGTTTGTCTATCAAGGGAAATTTTCCTACTTAAAATGACTGATATAATACGGAGTTATTTATACTTAAGACGTATTAAATCGGAGATCCTTTATTCGTACGATTTCCAAAAAAAAAAAAAAAAGTTTAAAGAGACAATAACCGAAACCTGTTTACTAAATCGAAATCTCAGTGAAAGACAGGACTAAGACTTTTATAAATATAATTATTTGATGAAGAAAACTGTATCTTTTATTGTATTCGAATACGTTTGTATGGAATCCTTGTATTTAATCTTGAGTAATTGAATCACCTAGAGTTTATAAAAGTAAGAGTTATTGGTTTACGTTACGAATAATTTTGTAACTATCTAAGGAATGGGTAGAAGGTTCTCTCATACTGGAACACCACTCCCAATCAGGTAATAAAACGTAAAGATTGTTATGGGGTCCACTCAGGTTACGACGTCCAGGTACCTGGTATGAAACTCAACGTAGCGTAATCCATCAAACAATACTAAGGAAATTGGACGTCTAAGAATGTCAGGTATATCTCAGACATACGGTCAATACAATTAGTGGTTCAAGAGTTAGGAACACAAACAACTTCTCGGGGTTTGTCTTAATGTATGTAAAAATGAAACTCATAAAATAAACGAGAATGTAAAGTTAACACTCACTTAATAAAAATTAAGAAATTAAAATTTCCAGACATATCAGTTTCAATACAACAAAAAAAAAAAAAAAGGTCATCAGTACATATGTACACTCTCAACCTAGTATTTCTTCTGACTCACGGTTTCTTAACTACAAAAACTTGACATCACAACCTCTTCTGAGAACTCTCAGGGACCCTGATGTTCCTCTAGTTTGGTCAGTTAGGATTTCCTTTAGTCAGGACTTATATACAACTTTCCTAGTTACGACTCCGACTTTGAGATTATGAAACCGGTGGACTACACTTCTTGTCTGAGTAAACTTTTCTGGAACTACGACCCTTCCTAACTTCCGTCCTCCTCTTCCTCTCCTGTCTCCTACTCTGCCAACCTCCCTTAGTGGCTGAGTTACCTGTACTCACACTTGTTTGAGGCCCTCTACTACTTCCTGTCCCTTCGGACCACATGATGTCAGGTACTCCAATGTTTGTACTGACTCGTTGATTTTTTGTCGTTCAAATTTCATGATGTCTCTTTTTTAGAACTTTATATTACAGTTATCAAGATTTAGTACAAATTCGATATAAGATGAAAAATCCGATTATTGTCTAATTATTGAGTAGATCCTCCTCAAGTACTCACACTTTCTTTTTAATCGACTTTATATGACTAAGATCCCGAAGTGTCCACTGAGTCACCATTTCTAAGACTGACGTTTACGATCTCTGTACCCAAGTTAGGGACTTAACCCTTCTGGGGAATCTCATCTTTACCGGTGAGGTCATAAGAACTAACCTTTTAAGGTACCTGTCTCCACGGACTGTACGATGTCAGATACCCCAGTCTGTACTGACACACTGACTAGTATCGTGTTGTACATGACTAAGAATTATTTTACTTTACCTTGGACCTGGTGTTAGTCTATGGTCCTATATTATTACTCTTGTCCAAGTGTATCGTGAAACTATTGACTTTAACTCCACGTGTTCATTCTTCCATCCAAAGTTTTATAAAAATTCTAGGTTGAAGACAGGTGGGATTTTCGAAACAATGTAATCCGATCGTCTTAGGTTTTGTTTGTTGGTACTCCTATCTCTGTCTATTCTTAGACTCCATTTATATCTTACTCTTTCTTTTCTTTTCGGATAGATTGTGGATCCTGATTCCTATATTTCGATTCTTCTATATTTCGACTTTCGAAAAATAGTTGTTTTGGTTAGGACCTTTTTAGTTACCTGGGGTCCCTTGATATGTCAAGGGAATCAAAATGATTTTGATTTGACACAAAACAAAACCCAGATAGGATAAGGGTATGACCCACGATGTCCCCTGAACATTAAGTTCACCCCTTAGACCTTAAATTTATCAAATTTTATAATTATTCGATAAAACATAGTTGTTTCGTGTTGTGACTATTTTAGGATGTATGTTTACATATGTTAGTAAGTAATTATTCTATTACACCTCTTTTAGTACGTATTACAAAAAATTTAATAGATCTTCTCACTTTTCATATTCTTTTGAAGTACGTTCCGTCATAAAATGATAACATTTATCGAGACACTCAATAGTAGTATTAGAGATCTATATAATGATATCGTTAAGTTCATCGAGGTAGTTCATTAAAACTGGTGTCGTATGAGTTGTAGAAATAAGGAAATTATACTATTGGATTTATCTTTGTTTGTTTGTTTGTTTGTTTGTTGTTGTTGTTTTTTTTTTCTTTGCCAAAATGGGTAATCCTGAGATATAAACACAACTTGATGATCTATTTTATATTGACGGGGGTTTGTTATCTGTGAAAAAGAGTATTAAGTTTCGGAATCTTCTGTATAAAAATTTACATACACTCCACGTGTCTCGTGAAATTTTTATTATGTTAAAACACGGGTATAAATTTTGTATAACGTTCCTCTAGGTTGGTCAGGTAGGATTTCTGGTCAGGACCCACAACTAACCTTCCTGACTACGACTCCGACTTTGAGGTTATGAAACCGGTGGAGCACTCTTCTCAACTGAGTAACCTTTTCAGGGACTACGACCCTCCCTAACCCTCTCCATCCTCTTCCCCTGTTGTCTCCTACTCTACCGACCTACCGTAGTGGTTGAGCTATCTGCACTCAAACTCACTTGAGGCCCTCAACCACTACCTGTCCCTCCGGACCACACGACACTAAGTACCCCAGTGGTTGTCACCCTGTACTGACTCACTGACTTGATTTGATTTGATTTATATATAGAATCCTTTAAGATTATGGATTGTAGATACTAAGTATCTAGATTTAAATCCTTCGGACATATAAACTTATCGATCCGTAGGATGTCTATGGAATCTCAACGATAAATATCCACGTGAAAGGGTGTCTAGAATTTCAATTTATAACAATTTAATGAACGTTCCAGCAACCTCACATTCCCCTTCATTGAATTCCGTGGTCATATTCTTCGATGACTCCTGTTTACATGTTAAGAGATATAGAGAAAGGACAATATGTGAAACAATTTTCTGGACAGTTTTATTCTAAACAGACAGACTTAGGGACTAAGTCTTTCTTTGACTAGGAGGACCAGTCTCCACCTATACATCGACCCCTTCATTTAGCACAACATTACGTAGTGATTCCAACTCCTACGTCCAACATTGAGGTTGTTTTGATCGAATAGGGTCGAGTATATGGTTTGTTCTGGTTTAAGAGTACACCTATGGTAATCAAATGTAGTGAGACTCTATATGATGATAAGAGGAGGGTTTCTTTTTCTTCGTAATTCTGGTCGATCCTACGAAAATACTGTTTTACTTTTTTTTTTTTTTTTCAGGAAACCCCTATTATACGTAATTTCATCCTTTCTCGTTTTCCTCTGTCAAAACCGTATAGATTCTTATATTCTCATCCACTAAAAAAAACGTTACGCTAGTGACTTTTACTTTATATTAATTTATAGAATGTCGTGACTAATTTTTTTTTCTTCACGGTTATAGACTATTTATTTGAACTGTTTTCACCGAAACTATCTACGTAACGATATAAATATGTATAATAGTATATGATATACATCTCATAATTGTATAAATTTGTCTTGTTTCGATCACCTCCATTACCTTAAGGTCAACTTGATAAAGTTTAGGACCCTCTACTACGACACTTTCACGATGTGAGTTATACGGTCGTTTAAACCTTTTGAGTCGTCACCGGTGTCCTGACCTTTTCCAGTTAAAAGTAAGGTTAGGGTTTATTTCCGTTACAGTTTCTTACGAGTTTGGGGGCGTGTTAACGTTAGTAGAGTGTGAAATCATTTTATTGCAAGGTTTAAGAGGTTCGGTCCGAAGTCGTTATGCACTTGACACTTAAAGGTTTACAAGTTCGACCGAAATCTTTTCCGTCTCCTTAGTCTGTCGTTTAACAATTGTAGACGACCTAGTAGTTTTTTCGTTCTCTCAAGGTCTTTTTTGTAGACAAAGACGAAATAACGGGTACAGTTTCGGAAACTGACACACCTAGTGTTATTTGACACCCTTTAGGACTTTCTCTACCCTTATGTTCTGGTGGACTGGACGGAGAACTCTTTGGATATACGTCCAGTCCTTCGTTGTCAATCTTGACCTGTACCTTGTTGTCTGACCAAGGTTTATCCTTTTCCTCTTGTAGTTCCGACATATAACAGTGGGACGAATAAATTGAATATACGTCTCATGTAGTACTCTCTGCGACCCGACCTTCTTCGTGTTCGACTTTAGTTCTAACGACCTTCTTTATAGTCATTGGAGTCTATACGTCTACTGTAGTGGGAATACCGTCTTTCACTTCTCCTTGGTTTTTCGGAGAACTACTTTCACTTTCTCCTCTCACTTTTTCAACCGAATTTCGGGTTGTAAGTCTTTTGTTTCTAGTACTGTAGATCAGGGAAGTGAAGTACCCTTTATCTACCCCTTTGTCACCTTTGTCACACTCTGAAATAAAACCCCCCGAGGTTTTAGTGACGTCTAACACAAACGTCGGTACTTTAATTTTCTGTGAATGAGGGACCTTCTTTTCAATACTGGTTGGATCTATCATATAAGTTTTCGTCTCTGTAATGAAACGGTTGTTTCCAGTCAGGTCACTTTCGATACCAAAAAGGACACCAGTACATATCTACACTGTCAACCTGACACTTTTTTCGACTCACGATTTCTTAACTACGAAAACTTGACACCACAACCTCTTCTGAGTACTCTCAGGGTGCCTCACGTTCCTCTAGGTTGGTCAGGTAAGATTTCCTCTAGTCAGGACCCACAAGAAATCTTCCTTACAACGATTTCGACTTTGAGGTTATGAAACCGGTGGAGTACGTTTCTCAACTGAGTAACCTTTTCTGAGACTACGACCTTTCCTAACCCCCGTCCTCCTCTTCCCCTATTGTCTCCTACTCTATCGACCTACAGTAGCGACTGAGCTACCTGTAATCAAACACGTTTGAGGCCCACAACCACTACATATCCCTCAGGACCGCAAGACGTTTAGTACCCTAGTGTTTCTCATCTTGTACTGACTCACTGACTTAACCTGACTTTATCTATATTATATATGACTTTTCACCGTAATTACTTTTATTAATGGAATGAAACATAATATTTGATTGGTATAATTTTAGGACAACATATTAAAACAAAAAGAGAGAATAATTAACTTATTCATCTTAGTATATCTTACACATGAAGATACAGAGTGAAAAATCGTGTCGTAAAACAGTCGAATTGAATACAAAAAAACACATCGACTTCCAATTAATATCTAATAAAAGTGGATAGTGTACCACACGTCATAAGAAAACATACATATTATGGTGTGTTAAAATAAGTAAGACAACAACTATGAAAATAAATTTTACGATGATACTCGTTGTCATGTGTAAAGAACACTACATACATGTGAACTTGAAAACTTTTCATACAAATAATTAAACGTTAAAACCTAGTGACCAATACGAACTAATTAAATCAATTAAGTTTTTACGGAGGTGAAGGTGGTCGTTCCAAACTCTTAGGTATCAGAAAAGTAAAAGTAGTCCTAAGAAAGGAGAGAGAAAGATCGAGAGAGTTTATAAAGAGTGACCTCAACCTCCGTTCTTCTCTATGTGTTAACAAACTTAAAAATAAAAGATCAAAAAATACGTCATACTTTTACGAAAGAATACAAGAGACCGATACAACTACGAGAAGAAAACGACAAACATCGTCGAGGAATAGGTTATAATATAATACTACAGACATAAAAACAACCAAACTTCAAGAATTGTACATAAGACCTGATCTTAGGAATAAACCAAGGTATACAATGTTTTTATAAGAAGATGAGGTACCCACTAAAAAGTGGAAGAATTATCACAGATAAAAATTTTATAAAAAAAGAAATATATTTTTGTTAAAGAGATTTTAAAAAAGACATAAGATACCTTTTTGAAGGGGATTAGGTTCCTATAAAAACAACAACGAAAAGTCAGGGATCCAGAACAGACTGAGAAACGTCGGATTACGTGACATCGTGTGGTCCGAGGAGACAGGAGGTGATCGATGGTCTCAAACGATTTTAGTACAGGTGTCTCAGTCATTACGGTAGATTGGTAGAGGAGGAGACGACGAAGGACGAGGAAAACACTACAAAGACGAAAAATCATACGACAGATACATACAATATCGAAAAGAAGGTTCCTCTTCCCAGAAAATTAAAATACCGACGTTAGTGGCGGGTGTCACTAAAACCTCAGGTTCTTTTATTTTAGACAGAGACGAAGGTGAAAAGGAGTAGATAAACGGTACTTCACTATCATGGACTACAGTACTAGAATCTAAAAACTTACAGGTTAAAGTTAGGTCGAAAAAGTGAGAGGAGAAAGTGAGAATAGTTCTCCGAGAAATCAAGGAGAAGTTAAAGATGATGACCATAGTAGACGTATATATTCCGACGACTATAAAGAAGACCGGCAGAACTAAGGTCGGGTAGTAAAGGATACTACGTGAGACTTATATTCGATTTATTTGTCCCACCATCATATGTTGGAACAGTATGAGGAAAGGCTCAAAACTTGGTAAACAATAAAGTACAGACCAAGATTGAACGAAAACTTTGGTGTATGTCTAAAGAGTCCTCTGTGTATTCAACGAGGCCACAAGGGTAGACAAATTCTTAAAAGGTGTCAAACAAGACTAGGTGTGTCAATTTCCCAAAGTACATCAGTTACTTTGTCTAAAAAAAAAAGACCTTAAGGGAACAAAAGAAGTACTAGGTTACTTACAACCGTTAAACTAGAGACCAAAGACGGAGAAACTTTGGGTCAAACATGTAGACCTTCAAGAGTCAGGTGTGTGACGACTTCACATTGAACTTCCTAAGACTCGTATTGGAACGATAGTACACTTTCCTCATGTTAACATGTCATCAAACTTCTAAGAAACCGTAACGGGAAGAAACCCTAACTTTCCTTTCGACTGGAAAAGGTCACAACACCGGTGACGAAACGAAAGGTTTAAACGACTGTATAATATCATAATAGAAAATCTTAAAACTTATCTAGTCGACCTTAAGACAGTGGAGATGATCGAAACAAGTATCATTACGAGGGATTCCGTAAGAACTGAAATGTAAGATCCTACAGACCTAGATTTACTCACTGGTGTGGTAGGACCAATAGACCTAGTAATTCTGGAAAAAACATATCAAAAAAAGACAAATAAGAAAGACAGAAAACAATTAGAGAATATGAAGACAATCCAGGAATAACAAAGACAGAAAATAGTACGGGTAGGAAAGGACTTTACAAGGGAACTATAGAGGTTAAAAGTACTCTAGAGATCATAAAGGGTAAAATAACAAAAGGAGATAAAGTAACGTAACAAGTACGTTCTCCCACGAGAAAAGAAAGGAACGATAAGAGACCTTGAGACGTAAGTCAACCTATACAGAAAGGAAAGAGGGAACGAAAAATGGAGAGAAAAAGATTATTCAAAAGAAGTCTTTTGATGAGAAGGAAGAACGTAAAAAGGGGCGAAACCCCACTATAACCAGTGATGGATGACATGTCCCAATATTTAGAGACAGGTATCAAGAAGTCCGTGAGACAGATGATCTAGATTAGAAAATTTAGAAAATTAGTGGAGACGACATATTAGTATTCCCCAAACTAAATCCAGTATGGACTTACCGGATCACCAAAAGGGATGAAAGAAGTTAAATTTTGGCTTAAATTCGTCGAGTACTAGACTCGTTGTCAGTCGAGATCCACGACAAAAACGATTGACATATCTCGAAAAGGTAGAATTTAACGTTCTATAAATTAGTTGGACTGAAAGAATGACTGTAGACCACTACAGGTACACTTTTCAGAGAACCCAACATCTTTTCTTACAAACGATACTGGTCACACAAGAGATCTGTTTTGAGACAGTGGGAAACGGGACGGAGTAAAACATGATGTTCTGATTTGAAAGGACAATAGACCCTATAGAGAACTGAAGGATGAAATGTAAAATACCATATTTCGTATAGTAAAGAACCACAATAAAGGTCTTCAGAATATTCAGAAGTATCTTGGTCACTTGAATTTGAAAAATAGTAGTCACTAACCCTGTCTTTAAACCTAATGACACTATGACTTACCAACGACACCTCTGCTTCGTTTTAGCAAGACAAAAACTCTAACGTGGGTTCATGACGTAAAGACTGAGAAAACAATTGACACTCCCGTTGAAGTAAAGAAGATTCCTTGAAAACGAGTATTGTCATCTATATTACCGGTAGACTTAATTTAAGTTGCTCACAGTAGGTCAAATCAAGTGACTAAGGATACTACTGTTACAAGTGACAAAGGTAGAGGACGTAGCAGTCAAAGTTAAATGGAACTAAGTACCTAGTTTGTAAGGTCCAAGGATATGTTATACCAAGAAATGTCGGAGTCTGAAGCAAAAGTGGTGGTCTGTGTAGGTGGTGACTCGTGACAAAGACGAAACAGGGTCAAGTCAAGTCAACGAGTCAGCATAGGCTGAGAAACACTGGGGTACTTAGCGTCGAGTGGTCCGGAGGGACAGGTAGTGGTTGAGAGTCTCAAGTTGGTCTTAGTGCAGGTATCTCAGTCACTACGGTAGGTCGGTAGAGTAGGAGACAGTAGGGGAAGAGGAGGACGGGGGTTAGGGAGGGTCGTAGTCTCAGAAATAGTTACTCAGTTGAGAAGAGTACTCCACCGGTTTCATGACCTCAAAGTCGAAATCGTAGTAAGGAAGTTTTCTTTAGGGTCCCGACTAGAGGAAGTCTTACCTGACCAACCTAGAGGAACGGCAGGTTCCCTGAGAGTTCTCAGAAGAGGTTGTGGTGTCAAGTTTTCGTATTTAAGAAGCCACGAGTCGGAATAAGTGTCAGGTTGAGAGTTTAGGTATGTCCTGGTGTCCTTTTTGGTATCGTAATTGTTCTACCTGGAATCAACCGTATCATTACAAAGACGAAAACTTATATGATAGATACAACCATTTTTGAGAAGAAGGTTTTTCATCCGTAGAAAATTAAAGTACCGACCTTAGTGGTAGACGTCACTAAAACCTCGGGGGTTTTTATTTCAGAGTGTGACAAAGGTGACAAAGGGGTAGATAAAGGGTACTTCACTACCCTGGTCTATGGTACTAGAAGTAAAAGACTTACAACTCGAAATCCGGTTGAAAAAGTGAGAGGTGAAAGTGAAAGTAGTTCTCCGAAAAATCAAGGAGAAGTGAAAGACGGTATTCCCACCACAGTAGATGTATAGACTCCAATAACTATAAAGAAGGTCGTTAGAACTAAGGTCGAACACAAAGAAGGTCAGGTCGCAAAGAGTACTACATGAGACGTATATTAACCTTCCCAGGAATATCTGGAATTTTTCTCCATATTCGACCTTGTTCCTTGATAGACTTTAACTTGACTGGGGTGTGACGGGAGTTGTCAAGGTCTCTTTAAGAATCTATGTAAAAAGAAATAGTAAAAAAATTAAAATAAAAAAAAAGACAAAAATTCGAGAAATAATGAGGAAATTATAAGTAAAAATATTGGATGATAATGGAACGTTTTTTCTGGGATAAAAATTTAGTTTAAAGTATATATTTAAAAAATACAAAAAAAAAAATTAAAATGAAACAAAGAAATTATAAAATAGAAACTCTCAGATTGGAGATGAGATCTAAAAATTAGAAACGAAAAACAAAAAATTATTTAAAACATGGAAATTCTTAGGTTAGAAGTCATAGATAAAAATGAATCCTCACACTGATGACCTAACTAACGAGTGAGGGGGAAAACTGGGAAGACAAAGAGGGGGTCCAGTGGAGATAAATGAGGGAGGGGGAAGAGATGGGTTGAGACCTTTAGAGAAACCCACAAGACCCGACACCTGTTGTGAATCCCTTGTCTAATGACCAATCTATACAGAGAGAAGAAAACTGAGGGGGAGAAAAGGATGACCAGTAGAAGGAGGAAGAAGAAGGAAGGAGAAAAGAAGAGACACATTGAGGTACTTGGAGAAACTCACAAGGTCTGACACCTCTCGTGTATCCCTTAAATAATGACCGATCTGAAGAGAGAGGGGAAAACTAAGGGGGAGAAGAGGAGGACAAGTGGAGATAGTGGGAAGAAGGAGATGAGGAGAGGTACATTGAGACACTTGGAGAGACCAACAGGGAGTGACACCTCTTAAAAAAGTAGTAATTGGATCTACAAAATAGTAACCACACCATACCTACCTCTTCAGAACTCCTATGACATTTTTATTCTGACTTTCGGTCTCCGTCCTCCGAATTTAGGTTTTGAACTCCTGTTGTCCTTCGAGGACTAAAGTCCCTTATAATTAACTGTTCTCAAGTAGGTTTTCGGAAGTATGAATATGACTTTCGTTCAGGTGGGTTCTCGGTGGTTTAAAGTCTCGTTCTGTATGGTTCGATTAATAAGTTGTTATGTCCTCGTATTGTGACTCGTAATTTTATGTCCTTCGGTTTTCAGTGTTGTTTGGGTGTCTATGGAGTTTTGAGTGATGACCTGTGTAGTAACGTCTCTCTCTCTGTGTAGTAGTAACGTCTCTCTCTCTGTATAGTAGGTCTCTCTTCCTGAGGTCGAGGTGGTTGGTCTTGTGGTTTCGTTCGAAGGGATTGGTCCTTTGGAACTGTTCTGCGAGCAGGTTGGGGTGGGTGTCCCTCCTTGGAGGTGTTTATTTGTCCTTGTTGTTTAACGGTCTTTTGTCTTTCCGGTGGGGTTTGTGTCGTTAAATTTGTTATACTTTTCCGTCTCTTTATATGTCGTCCATTTCCTTGTACTATTTACAAGTGGTTTGTTTTCTCCTCCTCTATCCTTCAGATGGACTTTTTCTTAAGTCTTATTACTATCATTTTTACTAGGTTTTATAACTTTTGTTTTACCTCAATGTCTATTTATCAGACCTCTGTTCCTAACTCTTCTATGTTCTTTACAAATTGTTCCTGAATCTTTTTTTATATTTTCTCAGTTAGTTATTACTTATTACGTTATTGACTCTAGTTTTCGTGAGACCTCCCTTGGTTGTCATCTTATTGTCTCCGTCTTCTATCCTATTCACTCCACCTTCTATCTTACCACCTTTATTTACTACGTCTCTCTTTTTTCTTTTTTTTTTCTTATTTTTATTTACTCCTGTTCAGAGTCTCTGAAGACCCTGTTATAGTTTACAGGGTTGTAAGTTTAGTATCCTCAGGGTCTTTTTCTTCTGTTTTTCTTTCCGGTACTCTTTTATGAACTCCTCTATTTGGGTCTCTCAGGGTTTGTCCTATTTGGGTTCCGTTTTGTGTGGTTCTGTGTATAATTAGTTTAATTGTTTCTAGTTTGTGTTTCTTGTTTATAATTTTCGTCGTTCCCTTTTTGTTGTTTATTGTGTGTTCTCCTAAGAGTATTCCTATTGTCGACTAGAAAGTTTACTTCGAGAAGTCTGGTCTTCCCTTACCGTCCTGTTGGAAATTCACTACTTTCTCATTTTGGATATCACGTCTAATGACATGGGTCGTTCCTAGAGTAAGTTTATACTTCCTCTTTAGTTTTCGAAATGTCTGTTCGGTTTTACCTCTCTTAAATCGTGGTGGTTTGGTAGAAAAGTTGTTTTTGATTTCCTAAAAGAGATCTGTCCTTTGTGTCTTTTCCCGATATTTGAGTTTGGGTTTTTTTTTGTTTCATTTACGGTTACCCTAGTATGAATAGTTATTAATGGGATTTACATTTACCCAACTTACGGGGTTGGTCTTCTATTTCTGACCGACTTACCTATGTTTTTGTTTTGGGGATATATACGACAGATGTTCTCTGGGTGGAGTTTTGTTCCCTGAGTTCGTATGATTTTCACTTCCCGAACTTTTTTCGTAAAGTACATTTACCTCTAGTTTTCTTTCGTTCTTATCGTTACGAGCATAGTCTATTTTGTCTTAAACTTTATTCACGACACTTTTCTCTGTTTCCTCCTATTATGTATTACTAATTTAATACTTAGCTTCTTCCTCTATATTCTTAATATTTATATATCCGTGGGTTGTATCCTCGTGGCGTTATACATTCCGTTTACGATTGTTCATACTTTCCCCTTTAATTGTTATTGTGTTATTATAACCCTCTGAAATTATGACGTCAGTATGTACACCTATCTAGTTGATTTGTCTTTTAATCGTTCTTTATGTTTGAAATTTACTACGTTACCTGGTCATTCTGGATTAACTATAGATATCCTGTAAAGTGGGGTTTTATAACTTAAAGTGGAAAAAGAGTTCACGTGTGTCTTGGATGAGGTCCTATCTAGTGTAGGACCGGTATTTAGATTGGAACCATTTAAAAAATTTTTTTACTTTATTAGAGTTCGTAGAAAAGAATAGTGATGATAAGTTGTGTCAAAACCTTCAAAATCGATGTAGTTAGTCTCTTCTTTTTATTTATTCTCCTTAGGTCTTATCTTTTCTTCATTTTAAGAGTGACAAACGTCAACTGTACTAGAAGATGCATCTTTTGGGATCTGACTTGGTCTTTTAATGATCTCGTTCAGTTACTTATATTATTTTAACGTCCTATATTTTAATTATGTCTCTTTATGGAACGTAAGGAGATGTGATCGTTACTCTTTTGTCTTTCTCTTTAATTCTTTTGTTAAGGTAAGTGGTAACGTTGCTTTTCTTATTTTATGAATCCTTATATTAGATGGATTTCTTTGTTTTCTGGATATATATCTTTTGATATTTTGACTACTTTCTTTAATTTCCACTGTGTTTATCTACCTCTTTATATGGTACAAGTACTTAGCCTTCTTAGTTATATCACTTTTACTCTTATGATGGGTTTCGTTAGATATCTAAGTTACGTCAGGAATAGTTTGATGTTTGTCATAAAAAGTCTCTTGATCTTGTTTATTAAAGGGGTAAACATGCCTTTTTTTTTTTAAGATTGTCGGTTTCGTTATAACTCTTTTTTCTTACCTTGACCTCCTTAGTTTGACGGAGTGAAGTCCGAGATGATGTTTCGGTGTCAGTAGTTCTGTCATACCATGACCGTGTTTCTTTCTTTTTATCTAGTTACCTTGTTTTATCTTTCGGGTCTCTATTTAGGTACGTGGATACCTGTGGAATAGAAACTGTTTCCTCCGTTATTATATGTTACCTCTTTTCTGTTAGAGAGATTGTTACGACCCTTTTGACCAGTTGGTGAACATTTTCTTACTTTGATCTTGTGAAAGATTGTGGTACGTGTTTTTTATTTGAGTTTTACCTAATTTCTAGATTTACATTCTGGTCTTTGATATTTTGAGGATCTCTTTTTATATCCGTTTTGTGACAGACTTTATCTACTGTCTTTCTAGGAGATACTGGGTGGAGGGTCTCATTATCTTTATTTTCTTTTTTTTTTTGTTTGTTTGTTTGTTTGTTTACCCTGGATTAATTTGAATTTTCGAAAACGTGTTATTTCCTTTGATATTCGTTACACTTTTCTGTTATAAGTCTTACCCTCTTTTATTATCGTTTCCTCCGTTGACTGTTTATTAATTAGAGTTTTGATATGTTCGTCCAGGATGTTTAGTTAACGTCGTTTTTTTTTGTTTTTTGTTTTTTGTTTTTTTTTTTTTGTTTTTTTTTTGCTTGATTAGTTTTCTACCCTGTTATAAAACCCTTCACCCAGTATCTCCTAGGCCGACACTACATACGACCTGTCACAAAACGGATACAAGAGGAGATCTTCAAAATATCAAAGACCAGAATGCAAATCTAGTAATTAGGTAAAACTCAAATAAAAACACATACCACAATAAGATCAAAGTAAGAAAATGTTCACCAACTGGTCGAAAGGGTCGTGGTGAACAACTTCTCTAACAGAAATTAGGTAACATATAAGACCGGAGAAAAAGTTTCTATTCCACAGGTATCCACGCACCTAATAGAGACCCGAAAGATAAAACAAGGTAACTAGATAAAAAGAAAGAAACACGGTCATGGTATGAAAGAACTACTGACACCGACACATCATCTCGGACTTCAGTCCGTCCAACTAAGGAGGTCGAGGTAGGAAGAAAGAGCTCTAACGAAACCGATAAGCTCCAAAAAAACATAAAGGTATGTTTAACACTTTAATAAACAAGATCGAGACACTTTTTATGGTAACCATCGAACTCTCGCTAACGTAACGTAGATATTTAACGAAACCCTCATATGAATAATAGTGATATAACTAAGAAGACTAGGTACTTGTACCATATAAAGAGGTAGATAATCACAAGAGAAACTAAAGAAAGTGGTCACAAAATATCAAAAGATATATATCCAGAAATCAAAGAAATCCATCTATATAAGGATAAAATAATAAAAGTAATGTTACCACTTACCTTAACAAAGGAATTAAAGACAAAGATAAAAGAGTACTAATCACATATCCTTACGTTCCCTAAAGACATACAACTAAAATATAGGATGTTGAAATGATATAAGTAACTAGTCGAGATCGTTAAAAGAGCACCTCAAAAATCCCAAAAGACACATCTCCTAGTACAGTAGACGTTTGTCACTCTCAAAATGAAAAAGAAAAGGTTAAACCTAAGGAAAATAAAGAAAAAGAAGAGACTAAAGACACCGGTTTTGAAGGTTTTGACGCAACTTATCATTACCACTTTCACCCGTGGGATTAGAACAAGGACTGAAATCCCCTTTACGAAAGTTAAAAAGTGGTAACTCATATTACAAACGACACTGAAACATTATATATCGAAAATAATGCAACTCCATACAAGAAAGATAAGGGCGAAAGACCTCTCAAAAATAGTATTTACCTACAACTCAAAACTGTTTCCGAAAGAGACGTAGATAACTCTATTAGTGTACCAAAAATAAAAAGTTAAACAATTAGACCACATAATGTAACTAACTAAACGTCTAAAACTTCTTAGGAACGTAGGGACCCTATTTCGGGTGAACCAGTACCGCATACTAGAAAAATTTCACAATAACCTAAGACTAACGATCTTAAAACAATTCCTAAAAACGTAGATACAAGTGGTCACTATAACCGGACATCAAAAGAAAAAAGAAAAGAAAAGAAAGAAAGAAAAAAAAAAAAAAAAAAAAACCCACTGTGGAAACAGTCCAAAACCATAGTCCCACTACCACCGGAGTATCTTACTCAAACCTTCAAATGGAAGGAGACGTTAAAAGACCTTCTCGAACTCATCCTATCCACAATCGAGAAGAGTTTTAAAACCATCTTAAGTCGACACTTTGGCAGACCTGGACCCGAAAACACACGACCTTCTAAATACTAATGTAAAAGGTAAAGGCACGAACACTACCCAGACGATTCCAAAAGATAAAGAAGGACCAAGTCAAAACCTTTCAACATCAGAGGATTCTTAAACAGGTAAAGAAAGTGTAACAGGTAAAATAACCGTATATTAACGACTATCATCAGAGAATACTAGGAAACATAAAGACACAACAGACAACATTAGAAAGGTAAAAGTAAAGATTAAAATAACCAAACTAAAAAAAGGGGGAAATAATGAACTACTCAGACCGATTACCAAACAGTCAAAATAGATAGGAAAGTTTTTTTATCGAAACCAAAACAACTAAAAACGATACTAAAGAAAACAAAGAAAACGTAAATAAAGACGGGATTAAAAATTCTAAAGAAAGGAAGATGATTGGGACCCCAAGAAGTAAAGAAGGAAAAGATCAACGAAGTCTTATAACCTTTATTTTCATTTTTATTTGTTTACCCTGGATTAATTTGAATTTTAGAAGACGTGTTGTTTCCTTTGATATCCGTTCCACTTTTTTGTCGGAAGTCTTACCCTCTTATATTATCGTTTACTTCGTTGACTTTTTGTTGATTAGAGTTTTTATGTGTTCGTTGAGGATGTCGAGTTAAGCTCTTTTTATTTACTGGGTTAGTTTTTTACCCGGTTTATTTATTTATCTATAAAGAGGTTTCTTCTGTATGTATACTGATTGTTTATGTACTTTTCTACGAGTTGTAGTAAGTAATAGTCTCTTTACATTTAGTTTTGGTGTTACTCCATGGTAATGTGGGGTCAGTCTTACCGACACTAGGTTTACAGATGTTCGTTATTTACGACGTCTCCCACACCTCTTTTCCCTTGGGAGGATGTGACAACCACCCTTACGTTTGATCATGTCGGTGATACCTCTTGTCACACCTCTAAGGAATTTTTTTGACCTTTATTTTGAGGAAATACTGGGTCGTTAGGGTGACGACCCGTATGTGTGGCTCCTTTGGTCTTAACTTTCTCTGTGCACATAGGGTTACAAGTAGTGTCGTGACAAATATTATCGGTCCTGTACCTTTGTTGGATCTACAGGTAGTCGTCTACTTACGTATTCTTTCAAAACCATGTATATGTGTTACCTCATAATGAGTCGGTAATTTTCCTTACGTAAACTTAGTTAAGATTACTCCACCTACTTTGACCTTGGTTAATATGTCTCACTTCGTTCGGTCTTTCTTTTTACGGTTATATAATATGATTACGTATATATACCTTAAATCTTTTTACCATTGTCAGTGGGATATACACTCTGTTGTTTTCTCTGTGTCTACATATCTTATCAGAAAACCTGAGACCCTCTCCCACTCCCACCCTACTAAACCCTCTTACTGTAACTTTGTACATATTATAGTATATACATTATTTATCGGTCAAGTCCAAGTTACGTACTATGACCTACGAACCCTGACCACGTGACTCTGCCGGGTCTCCCTACCATGTCCCTCCCTCTTCCCTCCCCTAAAGTCCTACCCCTTGTGCACATATGGACACCGTCTAAGTACAACTACACACCGTTTTAGTTATGTTATAACATTTCATTAATTGGAGGTTAATTTTATTTATTTAAATAATTTTGTATGTGTGTGTGTGTTTCTACCCGGTTTTTTGATTTGTCTGTAAAGAGGTTTCTTATGTATGTCTACCGATTGTTTGTGGATTTTTCTACGAGTTGTAGTGAGTAATGGTCTCTTTATGTTTAGTTTAGGTGTTACTCTATAGTAGAGTGTACCCCTTCTCACCGACGATAGTTTTTCAGATGTTTTTTATTTACGACTTCCTCTAAGTTTCTTTTCGGTCGGGAGAATGTGACAACCACCCTTACTTTTATCATGTTGGAGATATCTCTTGACACACCTCCAAGGAATTTTTGACCTTTATCTTGACAGTTTACTGGGTCGTTAGGATGACGACCCGTATGTGTGGTTCCTTTACTCTTAACTTTGTCTATGTACATGGTTTTACAAGAGACGTCGTGACAAATTTTATCGGTCCTGTGTCTTCGTTAAATCTATAGGTAGTCGTCTAATTACTTATTCTTTCGACACCATGTATATGTTTTACCTTATAATGATTCGATAATTTTACGTAATTTTAGTCAAGATTACTCCACCTACTTTGACCTCGGATAATATGTCTCACTTCATTCAGTCTTTCTTTTTATGGTTATGTCATAGTCAAGTCAAGTCAGAGAGTTAGAACAGAGGAACGTTGGTGTACTTGACTTCGTACGGTCTGGAATGACAGGTAGTGGTTGACGGCCTCATATGGGTTTGGGTATAGGTGACTCAGTCACTACGGTAGGTTGGTAGAATAGGAGACAGTAGGGGAAGAGGCGCACGGGAGTTAGAAACGGTTGTAGTTCCTGAAAAGTTTACCCAGTCGAGAAGTGTAGTCCATCGGTTTCATAACCTCAAAGTCGAAGTTGTAGTCAGGAAGGTTACTTGTGGTTCTTGACTAGAGTAAATCCTACCTGACCAACCTAGAGGAGTCTCAGGTTCCCTGAGAGTTCTCAGAAGAAGTTGTGGTGTAAAGTTTTCGTAGTTAAGAAAACGCGAGTCGAAAGAAATGACAGGTTGAGAGTGTACGTATGTACTGATGACCTTTTTGGTATCGGAACTGATCAACCTAGAAACAACTGTTTCATTACAGAGACGAAAAATTATATGACAGATCCAACCAGTATTCAAAGGAAGGTTCCTCATTTGTAGAAAATTAAAGTACCACCGTTATTGGTAGAAGTCACTAAAATCTCGGGTTTTTTATTTCAGGCTGTGTTAAAGGTGACAAAGGGGTAGATAAACGGTACTTCACTACCCTGGTCTACGGTACTAGAATCAAAAGACTTTCAACTCGAGATTTGGTTATAAAAGTGAGAGGAGAAAGTGAAAGTAGTATTCCCACCGCAGTACACATTTACACTCCAATTACTGTAAAGAGGACCGTTAGAACTAAGATCGAACAAGAAGGAGGTCGGGTCTTAAAGAGTACAACATGATACGTATATTCAACTTATTCGTACCATTGTTATATGACGGAACTGTATGAATAAAAGGATAAATCTTGGTCAGACAAGATACAGGTCAATATTGACAACGAAGAACTGGACGTATGTCCAAAGAGTTCTCCGTTTATTCCACCAGACCATAAGGGTAGAGACAGTCTTAAAAGGTGTCAAATAACACTAGGTGTGACAGTTTCACACAGTTACTTCGTCTTTATCAATAAAAAGACTTTGAGAGAACGAAAAAGTTACTAGATCGTCTACAACCGTTAAACTAGAGACCAAGGAGACGGAAAAGACTTTGGTCTAACTCCAAGTACCAAGCGCATAACGACTTCGGACTGAACCTCTAGAACTCGTAATGAAATTATCGAACACTCTACTCACGTTAATATAACTACGTATATATACCTTAAATCTTTCTATTATTACTACTGGCATATATACTCTGTCGTTTTCTCTGTGTCTACATTTCTTGTATCAAAATATGAGACACCTTCTTCCGCTCCCACCCTACTAAACTCTCTTATCGTAACTTTGCACATATAATAGTATACACTTTATCTAGCGGTCAGGTCCAAACTACGTACTCTGTCCCACGAGTCCCGACCACGTGACCCTACTGGGACTCCCTACCCTACCCCTCTCTACACCCTCCCCGTAAGTCCTACCCCTTGAGTCCGTGTGGATACCGACTAAGTACAGTTACATACCGTTTTCGGTGATGTTACAACATTTCATTAATAGGAGGTTAATTTTATTTAATTAATTAAAAATTTTTCATCCTTCTTTGCTCTTTGGACCTCATTGTCCGTTTAAATCGAAACGTCATGTTTTACTTCGTTCCGTTTTAGATTGTCTCAAAAAGGTCCTCGTATGTAACCAGTATCGTTTGTGGAAGAAGGTTGTGGTGTTTTCTTCTGAGATATGTACCTGGTGTGGTCTACCAACTATGACTTTCGTCTAACTAATATAAGAAACGTAGGTTTCCTCCCCTGGAGGTATGTTATTCGTTTTTGTTCTTCGACTCACACCGATTCTAGTACTTGATGAGTAACTTTTTAAGTCGGAATTTAACTTCTTTCATTCCTATTTGATACTCTACTAAGTCCATACTAGATTTAGTTTAAGGAAAAATAATGTATCACCTTCACTGATTATCTAAGTTTCCCAATCTAAACTATCACGGACTTCGTCATACCTACCTCCAAGTATTGTAACATGTTCTCCGTTACTAGTTATGGTGGGGGTTCTTTTACTTTACGTTTTTCCGTTTTACTAACAGACTCCTCCGGAATGTTTATGGACTCCTTTCTTCTCTTCGATGTCCGTTTCCTCTTTTCTTTTCTATATGAGTAAACTTACACCTCAAGGTTTCTTTTCGTTCCTTTCTATTTTTGTGAAAGAGGTCACTAACTACGTTTCATCTCCTTTTGTTATCTTATCCTTCCTGATCTCTAGAGAAGTTCTTTGAATCGCTATGGTTCCCTTGTAAATTACGTTTTTACTCGTGCTATTACATGTCTTTGTCTTCTATAAATTTTCACCACCGTTCTTATGTGTCTTCTTAAGATGTTTCTTTCTAGAAGAACTGGGTCTATTGGTGTTACTACACTAGTTACCTGATCTCGGTCTGTAGGACCTCACATTTGAGTTCACCCGGAATCCTTCGTAGTGATATTTGTTTCGATAACCTCCGTTACCTTAAAACCAACTCACTAAAGTTTAGGATTTTTTACTACGATACTTTCACTACGTGAGGTATATGGTTGTTTAAACCTTTTGAGTCGTGTCCTGACCTTTTTCAGTTAAAGAAAGGTTAGGGTTTCTTCCCGTTACGGTTTTTTACGAGTTTGATGTCACGTTAACATGAGTAGAGTGTACGATCGTTTTATTACAAGTTTTAAGAGGTTAGGTCCGAAGTTGTCATGTACTTGACACTTGAAAGTCTACAAGTTCGACCTAAGTGATTTCTGTCTCCTTGGTCTCTACTTTTTTCGTTGTAAACAATCTAGTGTCTTTTTGGTTCTTCAAGGTCTTTTTGTAGATACAGACGAAATAACTGATGTGGTTTCGGAAACTGACACCCTTAGTGGTGTTTGACTCCTTTTAAGAATTTATCTACTCTTATACTCCGGTGGAATGGACGGAGAACCCTTTAGACATACGTCCAGTTCTTCGTTGTCAATGTTGTTTAGTATCTTGTTTCCGGACCAAGGTTTAATTCCTTCCTCATGTAGTTCCGAAATACAATAGTGGACTAATAAATTGAATATACGTCTCATATATTACACTGTATGGTCCGACCTACTTCGTGCTCGACTTTAGTTCTAACGTCCCTCTATATAGTTATTGGAGTCTAAGTGTCTACTGTGGTAGGAATACCGTCTTTCACTTCTTGATTTCTCGAAGAAGTACTTTCACTTTCTCCTCTCACTTTTTTGACCGAATTTTGAGTCGTAAGGTTTTTGACGTTAGTATCGTAGGTCAGGGTATTGAAGTACCTTTCTCAATCTATGAAATTAAAACACCCGAGGCTTTAAGTGATATATACCACTGACTTCGGTACTTTATTTCTATGAACGAAGAACCTTCTTTCCGATACAGGTTGGATCTGTCTTATAATTTTTCTTCTCTCAATGAAACGGTTGTTTCCGGACAGATCAGTTTGGACACCAAAAAAGTCAACGGTACATACGTACACTCTCAACCTTACATTTCTTTCGACTCGTGACTTTTTGACTACGAAAGTTTAACACCACAATCTCTTCTGAGAACTCTCAGGGAATGACGTCCCTGTAATTTGGTAAGTTAGAATTTCCTTTAGTCAGGACTCATAAGTGACTTTACTCACTACGACTTCGACTTTGAGGTTATAAAACCGGTGGACAGCACTTCTTGACTGAGCAGTCTTTTCTGGAACTACGACCCTTTCTAACTTCCGTCCTCCTCTTCCAATACTGTCTCCTACTCTACCAACCTATCGTAGTGGTAGACCTACCTGTACTCAAAATCGTTAGAGACCTTCAACCACTACCCGTCCCTTCGGACCGTACGACGTCAGATACCCCAACGTTTATCAACGTATACTGACCCGCTGACTCGGTTTGACTATCTCGGAGAACTACTTCCGCTTTCTCCTCTCACCTTTTTTGACCGAATTTTGAGTGGAAAGTCTTTCGATTCCAGTACCGTATGTCAGTGTAGTGAAGTACCCTTTATCTACCCCCTTTTACTTTTAATACTGTCTAAAATAAAAGAACCGGAGGTTTAAGTGACGTCTACCCCTGACTTCGGTACTTTAATTTTCTGTGAACAGGGTACCTTCCTTTCTATACTCTTTTGATCTGTCGAATAATTTTTCGTTTCTATAGTCAAACGGTTGTTTACAGATATATCAGTTTCGATACCGAAAAGGTCATCAGTACATACCTACACTCTTGATTTGGTATTTCTTCCGACTCACGGTTTATTGACTACGAAAATTAAACACTATGACCTCTTCTGAGAACTTTCAAGGAACTTGATGTTCTTTTAGTCTGGTACTTAGGATTTCATTTAGTTGGGACTTATAAGTACCTTCCTGACTACGACTTCGACTACACTTCTCGGTTGAGTCACCTTTTTGTGACTACGACTCTTTCTAGTTTCCGTTTTCCTATTCAACCACTGTCTCCTGTTCTACCAATCAGTCGTACTGACTGAGTTACATATACTCAAAATCGTTTGAGGTCCTGTGTTACTACCTGTCCTTTAGGACCGTACGACGTCAAGTACCCGAATGTTTCTCAGTTTAGGTCGAATCACTATCTACACTTCCCTGATCTTATCAAGTAATTAACTATTAATATTCGAAAATATGTATTAATCGTGATGACGTATGTTTTTAGACCTTCATCAATATAAACGTTAAAAAAAAAAAAAAAAAAAAAAAAAAAAATGGGGTTACAAGTAGCGTCGTGACAAATATTATCGGTCCTGTACCTTTGTTGGATCTACAGGTAGTCGTCTACTTACCTATTTTTTCGACACCATGTATATGTGTTACCTCATAATGAGTCGGTAATTTTTCTTACGTAGACTTAGTCAAGATTAATCTACCTACTTTGACCTCGGCTAATATGTCTCACTTCATTCGGTCTTTCTTTTTGTGGTTATGTCATATGATTGTGTATATATACCTTAAATCTTTCTAACATTACTACTGGGACATACACTCTGTCGCTTTCTCTGTGTCTACACATCTCACCTGAAAACCTGAGACTCTCTCTCCCTCTCCCACCCTACTAAACCCTCTTACCGTAACTTTGTACATATGATAGTACATTCTTTGCTTAGGGGTCAGATACAAACTACGTCCTGTGTCCTACGAACCCCGACCACGTACCCCTACTAGGTCTCTCTACTATACCCCACCCTCCACCCTCCACCCAAGTACAAACCCTTGAGTACATGTGGGTACCACCTAAGTACAGTTATATACCGTTTTGGTTATGTCATAATATTTCATTTTATTTGATTTTTAATTTTTTTTTAGACCTTCATTTAATGAGGTTAGATTTTGTGTCTTTAGATTTTTATACACTTCAATCAGTTACTCATGACACGACACGAATCAGTGAGTCAGTATAGATACCTCTAAGAGGTCCGTTCTTATGACGTCACCCAACGGTACGCGATGAAGTCCTCAAGAAGGGTTGGGTTCCTAGTTTGGGTCCGGAGTACGTAACGTCCACTTAAGAAATGATAAACTCGGTGGTCCCTCCGGGATCAGTTACTCTTTCCTTCTAATAAGATAAAAATAAATAAAGTATACATCTCCGATACAACACATGGATTCTTGTTAACGAAGTCTCCATTAATTATATTTTATAAAAATTAAACGAATAATAATAGAAACTCCCCATCTTAAAAAAGGAACCTTCTAATTCACCACTCTCTAGTTGTCTACGAAAAAATATGTTTTAAAGGGAAACGATAGATACAATCTTTATCTATTAAAAATATATAAATAATATCATGAACGAATTCACCTGATATAAAGATTTTGTTCGTTTTTGACATTCATCCATGATGATCAGATCTTACTTTATGATCCCTAATTATAAATTAAATCAAACGACTTGCGTATAGTCGATTACCTTGTTCATCGATAAATACTATTAATTTTACTAACTTCAATAATTCTTGTAACTAAATTTGGTCCTTTGTTTCAAATAATTATTTAATAATAAATAAAACAAAGATAATAGACTTATAGATGACTAATTTATTTGACTAGTAAATCATTCACAGCAAAACGGGAAAATGACTGTGTATTTTATCAGTGTACCCGATAGACGAACATTTCTCTACTATAGTTAGACTTATATGTAGGGGTTCGACCGGTCCTTGTATTGAGTCCGTTTGTTTTAAATAGAGAGATACTATTATTAATACGATAGTCTTAAAGGTTATCGGGTTTCGGAGAAAACCCATCCTACGACTTTATTAGGTAAATTTTTAAAGGTTTAATCGGATGTTTAGTTCAAAATTGTTGTTGTTGTTGTTGGTTGCACGGCAGTATTACCTAACCTACTATCGGTGTAACCCTGAAAACATACGGAGTGAAAGTCAGTCTTATGTACCTGATTTGAAGGACAACGTCCTTACTGTGACACTTAAATTGGTTCCTGGTCTCATACTGTCGTGTTATCACACCGAGTTAAGATTAGACTAAATGAAGGTTTTTGTCGACGTCTAAACCAAGTCACCAACTAACCTAACCCAGTGTACCCTTCCGTAAAATTAATAAATAACAAACTAATCGAAAGAAAGAACCATCGGTCTTTTCTTATTATGATTACTATTATTCACTATTATTATTATATTATACCGATGACGTCTCTTTTGTTGAATTATATGTAAATTTATAACAGGAGTACAAAGTGTAACTCTCTGATTTCTATTTTACTCAATTTCTTTTACTATAAATTACATTTATTCCTTTCTATCTTATGTAGTAATAGAAACTAATTCTTAGTTTAAGATCTTTATTCTACTAATCTAATATTCGATGGAATATAAATTATTCTGAAAAATCCGTTTTATAAAAACACTTTTTACTAAAGATTAACTTTATTACAGACATTATCTATAATAATAATCCCCTAGATACACGAACACACACACGATTACACGAGTTAACACAACTTGAGAATTTAGGGTACCTGACATCGGGTGGTACGAAGAGACAGGTACCCTAATGGATCCGTTCTTATGACCTCGCCAAACGGTTCGGGAGGAGATTTCCTTGATATAAATGTTAATGTATTCTAATTTATATATATGTGTGTGTGTGTGTTTGTATTAGTAAGAAACTTATAGTCGTTGAGTCTAAACAAACAAACAAATTAGGTTTGTCAAACGACGGTGTATAAAAGTACCCTTTTTTTTTTCAATTTCCTTTTGTATTTGGTTTGACGTACACGTTTTTTCGGGTTGAGTCAACATATGAAAATAGTACTTAGTACGTAGCGTAGTAATTATTGGTAGATTACTAAACGGTCTGTCTGAACAACCAGTTTTTGAATTTGTATTTGAAAGTCATACACCTACAAAATTCGAGTCACTTTCTGTTTCTAAAAATGTTTTTACTAAATTACCCTTTTTATTCTATAGACAAAGTAAAAGAAAGGACATTAAGAAAAATTAAATTTTATACCACATATCGAATACATCAAGTGATACATCAACACATATATATATATATATATATATATATATATATATATATATATATATAATTTATATTTTGATACGATAACTCAATGTTGTCCCTAGGATTACTTAAGATTAAAGGAAGTGTAATTCTTTCAGATTATTTGATGAGAAACTATATAAAGGGTAAAAACACCCTATCTCAAAGACTTTCTGTCAGTCATGAAGATTGATTTCATTGATCTTTTATTATCTTTTATAGACACAAAACAAACTTCCCATATCTTTAGATTGACGTCTTAAGTTTTATTCTCCTCGTCCCATATCTTATCCTCTTTAGAATAAAGGTATCGACGAAGATGACATCCTCTTAAAAGATTAATACTAATTTTGGTCTCCAATTTCTAGGTTTAGTATCGGGTCTTCCATCGTTACACTGACCTGTTTCTACGATATTTTAAAAAACGACTTCTTAGTGCCTCAAGTTTCTGTACTGATAAAGAGAGAATGATGTAAACAATTTAGGAATTTCAACGAACTTTAGTACTGATTTTAGTAATCGGTTTCCAGAACCTGTTCGTTTGTCCATAAAAACTTTTGAAGTAATCCGTTTATGATCTCAATTTTTATTATCTCGTTACCAGGTGTTTTATTTTCTCCTAATATCAACTTTTCAGACCTTTGGGTTACAACTTAGTTCCCATTTGAATCTAAAATTCCTAACTTTAGGTCGGAGTTAAGTTCTGTCGGGTATTCATTACTCTTATCGTTGGTGAGATAATCGGATTTTCTTCATTTACATTAGTAAAGGTTTCCTTTAAAGTTAATAGACTTTAAGATTAAAAAAAAAAGTGTTGTAATGGTGACAGTTTGAAATGATCCGAGTGTATATATTTGTGTGTCTTCACGTCCGTGTTGTACCTGGTGCACTGACTTTCACTTTTTTTTTATCTTAATATGAGTATCTCCTAGGTTAAAATCCAATGGAGTACCTTACGTTTTCATCCTTCAGTTCTTTATGGACCTCATTTTCCATTTAAACCGGAACCTTACGCCTTACTTCGTCCCGTTTCTAATTATCTCATAACGGTTCCTTTACGTGACCAGTATGGTTTGGAGAAGGTTGTTGTGTTCTCTTCTGAGATGTGTACCTGTAGTGGTCTACCAGTTGTGACTTTAGTCTACCTAATATAAGAAACGTCGGTTTCTACCTCCTCGAGATATGACAGTTGTTTTTGTTCTGGTCCTCGACTGACACCGAGTGTAGTACTTGAGGAATAATGGTTTAAGTCTGAGTTTAACCTCTTTAATCCCTTTTGGCGATCTGTTAAGTCCATACTGGATTTAGTTTAGGGAATACTAATATGACACCTTCTCTCTTTGTCTAAATTCCCGGATCTAAACTATCTATCTCACGGACTACTTGATACCTGACTCCAAGTACTGTAACATGTCCTCTGTCCCTAGTTCTGGTAGGGGTACCTTTTCTTTATGTTTTTTCGTTTTACCGACAGACCCCTCCGGAATGTTTATCGACACTTTTACTCTCTCTACTTTTCGTTTCCTTTTTTCCTTTCTATATTCGTAGACTTACGTCTCAAGGTTTCTTATCGTTCTTCTCTATTCTTTCGGAAGAAATCACTAGTTACGTTTCTTTATCTCCTTTTGTTGTCTTACCCTTTCTGATCTCTAGAGAAGTTCTTGTAATCTCTATGGTTCCCTTGTAAAGTACGTTTCTACCCGATCTATTTCCCGTCTTTACCATACTTTGATTGTCTTCGTCTTCTATAATTCTTCTCCACCGTTCTTATGTGTCTTCTTGACATGTTTTTTTCTAGAAGTACTGTGTCCATTAGTACTACTACACTAGTGAGTAGATTTGGTCTGTAGGACCTTACACTTCAGTTCACCCGGAATCTTTCGTAGTGATACTTGTTTCGATCACCTCCACTATCTTAAGGTCAACTCGACAAAGTTTAGGACTTTCTACTACGACACTTTCACGACGTGAGTTATACGGTCGTTTAAACCTTTTGAGTCGTCACCGGTGTCCTGACCTTTACCAGTCAAAAGCAAGGTTAAGGTTTCTTTCCGTTACGGTTTCTTACGAGTTTGATGACGTGTCAACGCGAGTAGAGTGTATGATCATTTCATTACGAGTATTAAGAGGATCGGTCCGAAGTCGTTATGTACTTGGCACTTGTGGGTGTACAAGTTCGACCAAAATCTTTTCCGTCTCCTTGGTCTCTAGTTTAACGGTTGTAGACGACCTAGTACCTTTTTCGTTCTCTCAAGGTCTTTTTGTAGATAAAGACGAAATAACTGATACGGTTTCTGAAACTGACACACCTAGTGTTCTTTGACACCTTTTAAGACTTTCTCTACCATTATGATCTGGTGGATTGGACGGAGAACTCTTTAGACATACGTCCAGTCCTTCGTCGTCAATCTTGACCTGTACTTTGTTGTCTGACCAAGGTTTATCCTTTTTCTCATACAGTTCCGACATATAACAGTGGGACGAATAAATTGAATATACGTCTCATGTAGTACTCTTTGTGACCTGACCTTGTTTGTGTTCGACCTCAGTTCTAACGTCCCTCTTTATAGTTATTGGAGTCTATACATCTACCGTGGTGGGAATACCGTCTTTCACTTCTCCTCGATTTTTCGGAGAACTACTTTCACTTTCTCCTCTTGCTTTTTCAACCGAATTTCAAGTTGTAAGTCTTTTGATTCTAGTACCGGAGGCCAGGGTATTGAAGTAATCTTATCTACCCCTTTGTCACCTTTGTCACAGTCTGATATAAAACCCCCAGAGGTTTTAGTGACGTCTACCACTGACGTCGGTACTTTAATTTTCTGTGAATGAGGAACCCTCTTTTCAATACTGGTTGGATCTATTATATAAGTTTTCGTCTCTGTAATGAAACGGCTGATTCCAGGTAGATCAGTTCCGATACCAAAAAGGTCACCAGTATATACCTACACTCGCAACCTGACACTTCTTCCGACTCACGGCTTCTTAACTACGAAAACTGGACACCACAACCTCTTTTGAGACCTCTCAGGGAACCTGACATTCCTCTAGGTTGGTCAGGTAAAACTTCCTCTAGTCAGAACCCACAAGAAACCTTCCTTACTACGATTTCGACTTTGAGGTCATGAAACCGGTGGAGTACGTTTCTCAACTGAGTACCTTTTCAGAGACTACGACCCTCCCAAGCCCCCGTCCTCCTCTTCCCCTGCTGGCTACTACTCTACCGACCCACCGTATTACCTGAGTTACCTGTACTCAGACTCCCTTGAGGTTCTCTACCACTACCCGTCCCTCCGGACCACACGACGTGAAGTACCCCAACGTTTCTCAACCTGTGTTGACTCGTTGACTTGAGTGTCCCCAAACCCGAAGACACCATCGAGTCGACCATTCATTAGTCTGGTATTTCGTTCTCCGGGGTCAAGTTAAGGACCAAACTCTTCTAGGGGACCTCTTCCCGATTCGATGGATGACATCGTAAGGACCGGAAGAGACCACCGAGTCGTCTTTTCTTAGACGGATGTTACACCCTCTGAGCCCAAGTTAGTGACCGAACCCTTCTATGGGACTTTCTCCCGTACGTTGGGTGAGAACATAAGAAAGGAATCTCTTAAGGGTACCTATCTCCTAGAACCACCCGATGTTAGGTACCCCTGTGTTTCTCAACCTCCACTGACTCGTTGATTCGTGTCGTCTCTCTGAATTTTATTAAGATACAAAGTTTTATGCTTTTTACACTTTTTACCTCTTTACGTACGTCCTAAATTGTCGTTAATCTTAGATATTTCACTTAAAATTTCTTAACGATACACGATATGATATGTTTTGACTCTTGAGATTTTACTCAAGTTATCATTTAATATATGTCACTTTTTTTTTTTTTTGTCTCTGTATCACCATTTAACCTTGTATATAATTAATTTTTATAGGTTTACCTTCGTGTCTGTCATCTATTTCTCTTTCTGTCTCTGGTAAATACATATATTTAGACGATGAGAAGTAGACCCCGAAGGACAACCGAGTCGTCTTTTCTTAGACGGACGTTTCATCTTCTACGTCCTCTGCACTCAAGGTAGGGAGTTACACCCCTTGTAAAGGACCTCCTCTTGTCCTGTTGGTGAGGTCATAAGAATAACCCTTTCAGGGTATCTGGTTCCTTGGACCACCCGATTACAGGTACCCCAACGTTTCACAGTCTGGGCTGACTTCGTTAACTCGTGGTTGCGTCCGTGAGAAGTTGACTTAAAAACAATTCACCACAAAATGAAGGAGTGGGTAGAGAGTCAAATTGACTAAGAGTCACCCATTATTCCTTAGACTATCTAGACATGTACCTCTTCCGTTACCGTGGGGTGAGGTCGTGAGAACGGACCTTTTAGGGTACCTGCCTTCTCGGACCACCCGACGTCAGGTACCCCAGCGATTCTGAACCTGTCCTGACTCGCGAAAGTGAAAGTGAAAAATGAAAGTACGTAACCTCTTTCTTTACCGTTGGGTGGGGTCACAAGAACGGACCTCTTAGGGTCCCTACCCCCTTGAAGTACCCGAAGGTAGATACCCCAGTGTGTCTCAGTCTGTGCTGACTTCGATGAATCGTCGTCGTCTAGACATGTTGTCAAAACAAAAAACAGGGACAAAAAAAAAAAAAAAATTGTAACAGAGGTCACTTTACAGATATAACTGTATTTCTATATATTGGGATACTTCACGTAACTCAGTTTTCAGACAACGTTTAAGAATAGAATCAACATAAAAACTAATCTCCTATCCGTCGTGGATTACATCTCGACATAGAAGAATCCTATGTAAATTATGGTGAAGACTGATGATAATTGATAAAGGACTAAATAGAAATGTATGAAAGAAATTATAAAGACTTGTCGTAAAATGATGTAGTAGTAGAAATTAAACGTCGAGTCCTTATACGACAAGACAACTATAATATATTCCGTGGAGACACGGAAGAGTAAAGCATATAGGTTTATCGTTGAAGGTTCCTGGTCTTCCTTTAGATGGAAACTTAAGATTTGGGGTTGACTTATTCGGTTGACAAAAAAAAGAAAAAGAAAAGAAAAGACCCCAACCTATTTCGATGTATCAGTTTAAATTAAGAGGAAACTATAGACGTGTCCTCAAAGATACTAACCTAAGGGAGAACTCCCGACAAAATTAGATAGGTCGATTCCTTCCAAGTAGACGATTGGTATTCTTTATTTATAAACCAGTACAGTATATTAGAATCGAAGGGATCACCGAGTCGTCGTTTCTGGACGGACGTTACATCCTCTATACCGTCTTCAGTACCCAAGATAAGGACCCAGTCCCTTCTAGAGGATCTTTTCGTTTACAATTTGGTGAGACCACGAACCTTTTAGGGTACCTGTTGAGTACCACACCATTTTCTCATTTATAAATTATAGTGGCAGACCCATATTCTAAAATACAAAATCATATGTAGGTATACATGAAGAGATTCAGACAGATAAAACTTCAGATAAAAAGTTGAAGACATCCGTTTACCATTATTTAATGGTTGAATTAATACCTTTATTTCAACCTTCGAAGATAATAATTTAATTGAACAAAACAAATTATTTATTACAAAAATCTGGTAAGTCGTTTGTTCTATTAATTTAAGCATACCCCAAGATAATCAAGGTTTTCCTCCTGATGTTGGTGAAGCACCTATTTTATATAGGGGGATTTTAGTAGTAATTACTATATAAAGATATCATTATGTTTTATAGGGACTAAAATAACGAACATGACTATAACAGACATATATGAAATTTTTTTTTTTTTGAAAAAACAAGACTTTGAGAGTTCTTAAGTATAAAGATAGACCATTGAAATACATCACAACGGTTGTTCTAGGAGTAAACTATATATGTACAGATGGTGTTAGGGTTTTAGAAGGATAACATAATAACATGGTGAAATAACAATCTTACTTCGTTTTATCAAAAATGTAGTATAACAAATACTTTATAGAAAGTACTGGGTACGAACTCATAAGGTTTATTAAATTGTCTAAGTAGACCAAGGACATAAAATCTACCATATTAATTGGTAATAAGTGTATAGGATAATGTATGTCATGTATACGATATTTTAATCAGTATATACATAGTGTTGAAGAAATCCCTAAGGGTCCACCACGATCACCATTTCTTGGACTGACGGTCACGTCCTCTGTTTTCTCTATGTCCAAGATAGGAACCGAGACCTTCTAGGGGACCTCATCCCGTATCGTTGGGTGATGTCATAAGAACGGGCCTCTCATGGTTCCTGTCTTTTCGGACCACCAGATACCATGTACCCCAGTGTTTCTCAGTCTGTACTGACTTCGTTTAATCGTGTGTGTACATGGTTTAGAATAATTAGGTAAGAAGACAACTACCTGTAAATCCAACGAGGGTAAAAATCGATAACATTTGTCCCAATGTCTCTTGTAACCCCACGTACATAAAAAACCTAGTACAAAAAGATACCTATATGTAGGTCCTCACCCTAAAGTCCCAGTATACCTCTTTGTCACCTTTGTCACAGTCTTAAATATAAAAACCCGAGGTTTTATTGACGTCGACCACTAACGTTGGTACTTTAATTTTCTGCGAATGAGGAACCTACTTTTCAACACTGGTTGGATCTCTCGTATAAGTTTTCGTCTCTGTAATGAAACGGTTGATTCCAGGCAGATCAGTTCCGATACCAAAAAGGCCATCAGTACATACCTACACTCTCAACCTGACACTTCTTCCGACTCACGGCTTCTTAACTACACAAACTTGACGCCACAACCTTTTCTGAGAACTCTCAGGGAACCTGACGTTCCTCTAGGTCGGTTAGGTAAGACTTCCTCTAGTCGGGACCCTAAAGAAACCTTCCTTCTATGATTTCGACTTTGAGGTCATGAAACCGGTGGAGTACACTTCTCAACTGAGTAACCTTTTCGGAGACTACGACTCTCCCTAACCCCCGTCCTTCTCTTCCACTACTGTCTCCTACTCTACCGACCTACCGTAGTGACTGAGCTACCTGTGCTCAGACTCACTTGAGGGCCTCAACCACTACCTGTCCCTCCAAACCGCACGACGTTAAGTACCCCAGTGTTTCTCAAAGTCACTTGAGGTCATCAACCACCACCTGTCCCCCCGGACCTAACGACGTTAAGTACACCAGTGTTTCTCAGCCTGTGTACACTCACTGAGATGACTTGACTGATAAGTAATCCTACAACATTTTTGGTTCAATATATGAACCAAAACCAAACGTAGATGATTGAGACTTGGAGTAGAGATAGAGAGGTGTGAAGGTGATATACAAATATTAAAACGACAATGACTGTAAGGGAAATGGATCTCAATCCCAGATGTAGGGGGAGTTAATTTAAACTCCACCCGGAAAAACTTATGAAGTCAGTTAAGGTAAGTCAACGAGTCAGTATAGGCTTGGAAACACTGGGGTATCTGACATCGTACGGTCCTGACAACAACTTGTGACTGAGAGCCTCAAGTGAGTCTAACTACAAGTAACTCAACCACTACGGTAGGTTGATAGAGTCTGAGACAGTAGGGGAAGATGAGGATGGAAGTTAGAAAGGTTGGTAGTACAAAAAAATTTACTCAGTCTAAAAGTTTAGTCCACCGGTTTCATAACCTCAAAGTCGAAGTCGTAGTCAGGAAGGTTACTTATAAGTCCTGACAAAAATCCTACCTGACCAACCTAGAGGAACGTCGGGTTCCCTGAGAGTTCTTAAATGAGGTTGTGGTGTCAAGTTTTCGTGGTTTTTTTTTCAGACAGTGATAAAGGTAACGAAGGGGTAGGTAAACGGTACTTCACTACCCTGTTCTACGGTACTAGAATCAAAAGACTTACAACTCGAAATTCGATTGAAAAAGTGGAAGGTGAAAATGAAAGTAGTTCTCCGAAAAATCAAAGAGAAGTGAAAGACGGTATTTCCACCACCACGTATAAGTTCCAATAACTATAAAGAGGGTCGTTAGAACTAGGGTCGAACACGAAGTAGGTTTGGTCACAAGGAGTACTATATAAGACGTATATTAAATTCATTCGTCCTACTGTTAGATGTCTGAACTATATGAGGTAAGGGATAAACCTTGGTTAGACAACAAGGTACAGGTCAAGATTGACAACGAAGGACTTGACGTATGTCTAAAGAGTCCTCCGTCCAGTCCACCAGACTATAAGAATAGAGAAATTCTTGAAAGATGTCAAAAAACACTAAGTGTGTCAGTTTCCGAAAACACATAAGAGATTCCGTTTTCTTTTACGAAAAGACCTTGAGAGAACGGAAAAGTTACTAGGTGCCTACAACCTTTAAACGAAAGAACAAGTAGACAGAAAAGATGTAGGTCGAACTTGTAGACCTTCAAGTACCAAGTCCATGACAACTTCGGACCGAACCTCTTAAAACACGTAATGAAACGATCGCACCTATACTCTCGTTAACACGTCGTCAAACTTGTAAAAAACCGTAACGGAAAGAAACCCTAACCTTACTTTTGACTGGAAAAGGTCAGGACACCACAGATAACTCTAAAAGTTTAAACAACCGTAAACCCACGTCCTGAAATTGTCACAGTAGAAAAGCCTAGACTTTATCGAGTTGACCTTAAGGTAGTGGAGGTGATCGAAACAAGTATCACTACAAAGGAATTCGGGTGAACTGAAACGTAAGGTCCTCTTGACTGAGATCCACTCACTAGTATGGTAGCACTAATAGACCCAATACTTCTAAAAAAAAAAATAAGTAAAATTAACATCCGATTAAGGAAATGTTATAACATCACCAAAAACGGTAGGTAATTGTTCTCAGTTGGGACCCACATTTACACAATGGGTAGGACTGGGAGAAAAACATCTTAAGGAAACACATGAGAACGGTGAAGAATTATAGAAGGTGAAAACAATCCAGGTATAATAAAGACAAGAAGTAACTCGGGTAGAAACGTACTTTATAAGGGAACCATAGAGATTAAAAGAACTTTTCTAGAGATCAGAAAGGGTAAGGTAACAAAGGGAGATAAAGAGACGTGACTAGTGACTCCTTTCGAAAGAATAGAAAGGAACGGTAAGAAACCTTGAGACGTAAGTTTACCCATATAGAAAATAAAAGAGGAAACGGAAATCAAAGAGAAGAAAAGTGTCAATAAACATTCCAGAGGAGTCTGTTGGTAAAATGGAAAAACGTAAAGAAAAAGAATCCTTACCACAACTATGGACGGAGGACATGTTACAGTCCTTGGAGACAAGTATCAAGTAGTCCGTAAGACAGATAGTGTAGATTAGGGAACTTAGATAATCATTGAAAGTAACATATTAGTATATGTAAAGTAAATCCGTAAAGTAAATCCAGTATGGACTTACCAGATCACCAAAAGGGATATAAAGGAGTTAAATGTGGACTTAAACCGGTATTCCTCAAGTACTAGACTCAGTGTTAGTCGAGGGTCAGAATAAAAACGACTGACATATCTCGAAAAGGAGGAAACCGACGTTTATTATATTAGTTAGACTCAAATCATAACTGGTAGACCACTACAGGTACACATCTCAGAAGGGAACACAACAACTTTCTCCCACAAAAGATACTGGTTACACAAGAGAACCGTTGTGAGATAATCGGAAACGTGACGAAGTAAGACATGACGTTCCGGTTTAAATGGACAATGAGACCACAAAGAATAGAAGGATGAAAACGTAAGGTCAGGGGATATTACTTTTATGTAGAAAAAACCCACAATCAAAATCTTCCAGATCATCCTTAAGTATCTTGGTAAGTTGAAGTCGAAGAAGTTATAATGACCGGTCCCGTATCTGAACCTAATGACATTATAACTTACCAAACGAAACTTTCGTTTGTTTTTAGTAAGACAGTAAAAACTCTAACGTAACTTCGTGACTTAAACCTAATAAAACAACTGATATTACCGATGAGGTAAAGAAGATTCCCTAAGAACGGGTATCATCATCTATATTACCAGTAGACTCAATTTAAGTGGATAAGGTCAGGTAAAATCAAGTAACTAAGGGTTTTACAACTACGGTAGAGAACGGTAGAGGACAAACTGGTGAAAGTTAAAAGGAACTAAGTACCTGGACTGTAAGGTCCAAGGATACGTTATAACGAGAAATGTCGTAGTCTGAAATGAAGGTAGTGGTCACTACGGGTGTTGACTCACAACAAAAACGAAACAGACACAGAGAAACAAGAAAGACGTTAATAAAGAGATGACTAGAAGTCATCGTATAACCCGTGGATGACTGGACCCCTCAAGTAGATAGTCACAGGATAAAAAACCGAGAAGTATGATAAGTGTCCCAAGAGTTCCGTTCTTATGACTTCACCAAACAGAAAGGGTAGAGGTCACCTGGTGCAAAAGAGTCTTAAGAGGTGGTACTGGACAGACAGAACCCACCGGGATGTTCCGTTTTGAGTATCAAAGTGACTCAATCTGTTCCGACACCAGGTACATTATTCTAATCAAACACAAGACACTAATGCTTAAAGTCAGACAGACGGGAGACTACCTCTTCCATTCTCCGAATACCTTCGAAGGACTACCCTCTCTTAATGACTTCCCCTTTGACCCAGAACAAGACTACCCGCCCCGGTACAAGTTATTTAGAAATTAGGTTCAAAGACAACTAGTCATCCCGACACAACGGAGGGACAATAAATGGACCCCGGGTTTATACCACCTCTATTACTTCTATTACTAGTAGAGAAAGTTTTCCATGTTACGTACATGACGATGTGGGTCACGAAGGGTGGGATGTCCTCCGGTGGTGACTCAGTCAGAGAACACCCTAGTGACTAGGAAAGGAGACCCAAGACCACGTGTGTACCAAGACAAACACGGGAGGTTCTAAGACAAGGAGGTCAGGACACATTTAAGAACGTCGAGATTCCTTCCAAATTACGACTGGAGTAGTTTCGCTCGAATACAGTGCGGGTCCAGACTACGTGGGTTTAGGGGACGGGGACGTCGTCAGGTGACTACTGGGTTTTGAGAAGTCCTCTGTGAGACACAGTCAGAGACACCCCAGAGTCCCAAGACCACGTCTGTTCCAAATAAACTTGGGAGACTCGTAGAGACCATTCATACCCAAAACTAAAATTTCCACTAAAACGGGGATGACATCTCTCCTCGATGAAGTGCCGGTTCTAGTCCTCCACACCGTCACTCTTCTATGAGGAGCAGGTTCCATTCCTCGTCACCGACGTGAAAGGACCTCGTCGGTACTTCTATATGGGGTGCAGATTCCATTCTCTTTGGGGTCATTCTACCATCCACAACGATCTCCCGTAGTCTCCCGTCTGTGTGACTTTGGTATTAGTTTCTTTTGTCCAGTTAGACTAGTGTGACTACTGTCGAAACGGATGAGTTACTTTAATTCGGTAAGGTACTCCTCGTTGGGTTCTACCGTCCCAGTACCACCTCTCCATACTGTCTTACACCAGGTGACCTCTTACCTTATCGTTTGTTGAAGTCATAAGAACGGAACTCTTGGGGTACTTGTCATACTTTTACTTTTTACTTTCCTATGACTTTCCCCTTGAGGATCCCAGTCATCCACGTGTTATATGATGACCTCTATTCACCTCTTTGTTGAGGTTTTTCTTACTCCCCTACCTCCTTTCGCTTTTGTTAAGGGTCCACACCTACACTGACCACTATCTTCGTTACAGGTTACGACATCCTCGTTATAACGTATCCTTAGACCTTATAGTCCAGGTATTTAGTTCCTTTTAATCTTCACCAGTTTGTCCTCTACCGTTCTCACTTGTAGTTGTAAGATCCTTAGTCTTTTGATTTTACCTGACCTTATCCACTTAAATTGAGTCTACTGGTAATGTAGATGATGACACCCGTCCTTAGGGCATCTTCTTTATCTCACGGTTTTACTACTTTACGTTGTGAACCTACATTAAAGTTTTTAATGTCATACTAGAGACAAGTAAAGGTTCCGTTTGGTAAGTTATAGCACCATTAGGATCGGATTCCGGGTTGGTCATTACGTCTTCTTCGACTTCAACTTGCCAAGATACTTCTGGATGTTCTGGAAAATCTTGATTGTGGGGTTTTTTCTAAAGTAATAACCCCTGACCTTACGTTTTCATCCTTCAGTTCTTTGTGGACCTCATTGTCCATTTATACCGGAACCTCATGCCTTAATTCGTCCCGTTTCGATAATCTTAAAACAGTCCTCTTGTGTAACCAATTTTGTTTGTGAGAGAAGGTTGTTGTGTTCTCTTCTGAGATGTCTACCTATAGTGGTCTACCAGTTGTGGTTTTAGTCTAACTAATATAAGAAACGTCGGTTTCTACCTCTTCTTGATATGTCAGTCGTTTTTGTTCTATTCCTCGACTGATACTGAGTATAATACTTAAAGAATAACAGTTTAAGTCTGAATTTAACTTCTTTCACACCTTTTTGTGATCTGGTAAGTCTATACTGGATTTAGTTTAGGGAATACTAATATGTCACCTTCACTCATTATCTAAATTCCCTGATCTAGACTATCTCACGGACCACTTAATACCTGACTCCAAGGACTGTAACATGTCCTCTGTCCCTAGTTCTGGTAGGGGTACCTTTTCTTTACGTTTTTTCATTTTACCGGTAGACGCCTCCGGAATGTTTTTCGACACTTTTCTTCTCTTCCCTTTTCGTTTCCTCCTTTTCTGTCTATATTCGTAAACTTAAGTCTCAAGGTTTCTTATCGTTCTTCTGTATTCTTTCGGAAGAAGTCACTAGTTACGTTTCTTTATCTCCTTTTCTTGTCTTACCCTTTCTGATCTCTAGAGAAATTCTTTTAATCTCTATAGTTACCTTTTAAAGTACGTTTTTACCCGAGATTTTTCCTGTCTTTAAAATACCTGAATTACCTTCGTCTTCTGTAATTCTTTTCCACAGTTCTTATGTGTCTTCTTGACTTGTTTTTTCTAGAAGTACTGGGTCTATTAGTACTACGACACTAGTGAGTGGATCTCGGTCTGTAGGACCTTACACTTCAGTTCACCCGGAATCTTTCGTAGTGATGATTGTTTCGATCACCTCCACTACCTTAAGGTCAACTCGATAAAGTTTACGACCTTCTACTACGACACTTTCACGACGTGAGTCATGCGGTCTTTTAAACCTTTTGACTCGTCACCGGTGTCCTGACCTTTTCCAGTCAAAAGTAAGGTCAGGGTTTCTTTCCGTTACGGTTTCTTAATAGTTTGATGACGTGTTAACATGAGTAGAGTGCACGATCATTTCATTACGAGTTTTAAGAGGTTCGGTCCGAAGTAGTTATTGACTTGGCACTTTAAGGTCTACAAGTTCGACCAAAATCTTTTCCGTCTCCTTGTTCTCTAGTTTAACGGTTGTAGGCGACCTAGTACCTTTTTTGTTCTCTCAAAGTCTTTTTGTAGATAAAGACGAAATAACGAATACAGTTTCGGAAACTGACACATCTGGTGTTATTTGACACCTTTTAAGACTTCCTCTACCCTTATGATATGGTGGACTGAACGGAGAACTCTTTGTATATACGTCCACTCCTTTGTTGTCAATCTTGACCTGTGCCTTGTTCTCTGACCAAGGTTTATCCTTTTTCTCATACAGTTACGACATATAACAGTGGGACGAATAAATTGAATATAAGTCTCATGTAGTATTCTTTGTGACCTGACCTTCTTTGTGTTCGACCTCAGTTCTAACGTCCCTCTTTATAGTTATTGTAGTCTGTACGTCATGTGGTGGAAATACCGTCTTTCACTTCTCCTTGATTTTTCGGAGAACTACTTTCAATTTCATCTCTCACTTTTGCAACCGAATTTCGAGTTGTAAGTCTTTCGGTTCTAGTACTGTAGACCAGGGTAGTGAAGAACCCTTTATCTCCCCTTCTGTCACCTTTGTTACAATCTGAAATAAAAAACTCCGAGGTTTTAGTGACATCTACTGCTAACATTAGCACTTTAATTTTCTGCGAATGAGGAACTTTACTTTCAAAACTGGTTGTATCTATCATATAACTTTTCGTCTCTATAATGAAACGGTTGTTGCCAGTTAGATCAGTTCGGATGCAAAAAAGGCCATCATTATATACCTACACTCTCAACCTGACACTTCCTTCGACTCGTGGTTTCGTAACTACGAAAACTTGACACCACAACCTCTTCTGAGAACCCTCAGGAAACCTGACGTTCCTCTAGGTTGTTCAGGTAGGATTTCCTCTAACCAGGACCCACAAGTAACCTTCCTGACTAAGACTTCGACTTTGAGGTCAAGAAACCGGTGGAGTACGCTTCACAAATGAGTAACCTTTTCTGGAACTACGACCCTCCCTAAACCCTGTCCTCCTTCTCCCCCGCTGTCTCCTACTCTACGGACCTACGGTAGTGGCTGAGCTACCTGTACTCAAACTCATTTGAGACCCTCAACCACTACCTGTTCCTCCGGACCGTACGACAATAAGTACCCTAACGTTTCTCGGCCTGTACTGACTCACTGACTTGACTTGACTTGGTAGAACGACCCCCAAGAGGAAACGGGGTCTTCACTCCATAGAGGAGTTTCAGTGAGGTCAAGGTGTGTCGGTAGCGAGGTCGTGGATGGTGGAAAGACCCGAAGAGACGGGAACCCGGATACCATAGAGGAGTACCAAAGAGATCACGACACGTCGACGACGAGGTCATGGACTTAACGAATCTGGGAACCTTATACCGTTTGTCTGATGAGACACAGAAAACTCCAGTTCAGTATTTCTCATGTACCGAAGATGAGAGGAGTGAGTTTCCTGTAAATGGGACCCTTGGGTTAGTGGTAAGACACTCCTTCCGTTGAACCTCTCAGGTGTACTTATCCGGGTTCACCACTCATTTGGTCCAGGAAGAGTGACAGTCGGTCGTAGAAAGAAGTCTGGACACTTAATCGCTCGGACCTCAGAAGGGAGAGTCCGGGGTCGATTGTACTTTGTCACTATTAAGATGTGTAATACCTTAAAGACAAAACAATCGCAATAAGTCCTAGTACTATCTATTAACGAAATAGGACTACATTAAACGAGTGTCAGAATTCTAGTTGAAACGACGTATTAGTATCATTGATCTTATCCTCTACGATTCTCTTACTTTCCAACTGACTGAGTTCACCCACTTACCGATGAAGGAGACTGACGCACACACGAGTCAGTGAAATCAGTACAGGTTGAGACATTGGAACATCTAATATCGGGTTATCCGAGGAGACATGTAACCTAAAGGGTCCATTCTATGATCTCACCCAACGGTTATGGAGGAGGTCCCCTAGTAGGGTTGGAACCCTAGATTGGAGATAGAGGACGTAACGTCCATTTAAGAGATGGAAAGATGGATGATCGGTAACCACTCCTTCTCATTCACCCTCTAAGAGACCCTTCCAGAATATACACAACCACCGTCACCCCCGGACGATACCCCCTTAGTATTTTAAGAGATAAATGATATAGTTTTTTAAACGGTAATGGAGTGGTTTACGTTAATATAGTCCAGACCCTGACGTGAATAAAGACCGTCTTCCTCTGAAAACTAGTCCTGTGACAAAATTAAAGAATCTTACTCTGTTCTCATCCGTCTTGTCCGTTGTAAGGAAGTCTCAGATTTAATCTTGACTCTATGCACGTGGATCGAAGGTTCCCCATTTCTGTTAGGGTAATATAAAATCAAAAGATTGTGAAAAGGAAGATCAACAAAAACAACAAGTCAGAGAGGTAGTACAAGTTGAGAAACGTTGGTGTACCTCACGTCGTACGGTCCGAAGGAACAAGAGGTGGTGGAGGGTTCAAACGAGTTTGAGTACAGGTAACTCATCCACCACGATAGGTTGGTGGAGTAAGAGACAGGTCTCTGGTTTGGTTTTTCTTTTGAGACCATCTAGATAAGGACTTTGAATGGGACACCTATCGGTCAACCTACCGAGTTAGTCTCTGAAAGTAAGTCTTACAGATCAGATTCTTTGTTCATAATTTTTACCTTTTACTTCCCTTTAACAGTGTCTTCTTTAACTTCAGGTAATTACCTTTTACTACGACTATATCCTATGCTATCGACAGAAGTTTATTAAGTCTTGTTCTTTTATAAGTCTCGACAAAGAGAGTGAACGTCACGGGTAAGTTGCCGTCCAGAGTTTCTGTGGGAACTAAACAATAGGAAACACTTCTTGACTTACTTAAGTTTGATACTTTAAATGGACTGTTCATCTGAAACTACTAAACCTCGTTTCTGTAGTTAGGTACAGGACACTATTAGACGAACTTATATCGTCACATCTTTAAAAGTAAAGCCAGTGTAAAAATAATAAAAATATTATAAGCAAGAGTAAGTCGAACGTCTATTTAGAAGGGAGACTTGAATGGTCTAAATGACACTGACCGTCTGTTGTAGACTACGTACACAACGATACTTAGTCTTACTGTAAGACAAGTCCGTTAAAAGATCCATACTTCCCGTTGTGTAAAAGACCCCTTGTTTTAAGATTATCCGTTTATGTAATATGAATTTAACTAAGTCACGATGTTCATAAGTTTCCTGTGTCGTGAACATCTCCGAATTAGTTGTGTCTGGGACTGAGAATCCTCCCGGAATCCCTAAATCCCTTGATCTGACTTCCATACTTAATTTCTTGTTAAATAATAAACCTCCAAACCCGTGTTACTATTACTCTTTAGGTCCTGCCTTTTGAATTACGGAGAAAAAACGTTATAACCTGTACAAACTACTTTTACTTTCAATGAGTTAGAAAGTTGAGGAAACGTTTAACTGATATGACAGGTATCTTAAGAGGTCCGGTCTTATGACTTCACTCATCGGAAAGGGGAGATGTCCTCTAGAAGAGTTGGGTCGCTAACTTGGATCCAGAGGACGTAACGTCCGCCTAAGAAATGGTCTACTTGGTGTTCCCTTTGGGCCTTTACAAACCATCAATTACATCATTTACTATTTCATTTGACTATTTCGATTTACGTTGATGATTTCTAATTACAACTATGATAAAGGTATTGAGATATCCTTTTAAACTAAATCCAGTATGGATTTACCAGCTCACAAAAAAACAAAAACAAAAAAAAAACAAAACAAAAAAGGATGCAAGAAGTTAAATTCAGACTTATATCGTTATTCCTCAAGTAATAGACTCGGTGTCAGTCGAGGACCAGAACAAAAAAAAAAAAAAAGAAAAAAGAAAAAAAAAACTGACATCTGTCGAAGAGGTAGAAACCGACGTTTCTTATATTAGTTAGACTAAAGCCACAACTGGTAGAGCACTACAGGTAGACGTCTCAGAAGAAAACAAAAGAACCTTCTCTCACAAACAATACTGGTTACACAAGAGGACCGTTTTGAGATAATCAGAAACGGGACGAAGTAAGGCGTAAGGTTCCGGTTTAAACGGTCGATGAGGTCCACAAAGAACTGAAGAACGAAAACGTAAGGTCGGGTGATATTACTTTTCCTGTAGTAAAAAAAAAAAAAAACCCCCCCCNAAAACCCCCCCCCCACAATCAAGATTTTCCAGAACATCCAGAAGTATCTTGGTAAGTTTGAGTCAAAGAAGTCGTAAGGACCATCCCCGTATCTGAACCTAATGACACAATAACTTACCAAACGGAACCTCTACTTGTTTCTATTAAAACAGTAAAAACTCTAACGTACGTTCATGACGTAAAACCTTAAAACAACTGGTACTACCGATGAGGTAAAGAAGATTCCCTAAGGACGGGTGTCATGATCTATTTTACCAGTAGACTCAATTTAAGTGGGTAATGTTAAGTAAAATCAAGTGACTAAGGATCTTACAGCTGCAAGTAAGAACGGTAGAGAACAAACTGGTGAAGGTTAAACGGAACTAAATACCTGTACCGTGAGGTCCAAAGAGACGTTATAAAGAGAATGTCGTAGTCTGGAACGAAGAAAGTTGTAAGTATAGGTGTTGACCCATGACAAAAACGAAACCGAGGTAGGGAAGTAAGAAAGACCTTAATAAAGAGACGATTAGAGGTCATCGTATAACCCGTGGAAGACTGGACCCCTCAAGGAGAAAGTCATAGGATAGTAGAACAGAAAAGTGTAAAAGGAACTCAAAGGAGTTCCGTTCTTATGAATTCAACATACAGTAAGGGAAGATCCTTAAGGGATCTTAAGGGATAGATAGACTGTCTATCTCATGGACTACTTGATACCTTACTCCAAGGACTGTAACATGTCCTCTGTCCCTAGTTTTGGTAGGGTACCTTTTCTTTACGTTTTTTCGCTTTACCGACAGACCCCTACGGAATGTTTATCGACACTTTTCTTTTCTTCGTTTTTTGTTTCCTCTTTTCCTTTCTATATTCGTAGACTTACGTCTCAAGGTTTCTTATCGTTCCTCTCTATTCTTTCTGAAGAAGTCGCTAGTTACTTTTCTTTATCGCCTTTTCTTGTCTTACCCTTTCAAATCTCTAGAGAAGGTGTTATAATCTCTATGGTTTCCTTGTAAAGTACGTTTCTATCCGAGCTATTTCCTTTCTTTACCGTGCCTGCATTGTCTTCGTCTTCTGTAATTCTTCTCTACCGTTCTTATGTGTCTTCTTGACATGTTTTTTCTAGAAGGACTGGTTCTACTAGTGCTACCATACTAGTGAGTGGATCTCGGTCTGTAGGACCTTACACTTCAGTTCACCCGTAGTGATGATAGTTTCGATCACCTCCACTACCTTAAGGTCAACTCGATAAAGTTTACGACCTTCTTCTACGACACTTTCACGACATGGGTTATACGGTCGTTTAAACCTTTTGAGTCGTCACCGGTGTCCTGACCTTTTCCAGTCAAAAGTAAGGTTAAGGTTTCTTTCCGTTACGGTTTCTTACGAGTTTGATGGCGTATTAACGTGAGTAGAGTGTACGATCATTTCATTACGAATTTTAAGAGGTTTGGTCCGAAGTCGTTATACATTTGACACTTGATAGTTTACAAGTTCGACCAGACTCTTTGTCGTCTCCTTGGTCTCTAGTTTAACGGTTGTAGGCGACCTAGTACCTTTTTCGTTCTCTCAAGGTCTTTTTGTAGATAAAGACGAAATAACGGATACGGTTTCGGAAACTGACACACCTAGTGTTATTTGACACTTTTTAAGACTTTCTATACCCTTATAGTCTGGTGTACTGGACGGAGGACTCTTTAGACATACGTCCAGTCCTTCATTGTCAACCTTGATCTGTACCTTGTTGTTTGACCAAGTTATAATCCTGTTCCTCATGCAGTTCCGATATATAATAGTGGGACTAATAAATTGAATATACGTTTCAAGTAGTACTCTTTGAGACCCGACCTTCTTCGTGTTCGACCTTAGTTCTAACGACCCTCTTTATAGTTCTTGGAGTCTATACATCTATTGTGGTGGGAATACGGTCTATCACGTCTCCTTGATTTTTCGGAGAACTACTTTCACTTTCACCTCTTATTTTTTAAACCGAATTTCGAGTTGTAAGTCTTTTGTTTCTAGTACCGAAGACCGGGGCACTGCAGTACTCTTTATGTACCCCTTCGTCACCTTTGTCACAGTCCGAAATAATCACTCCCGAGGTTTTAGTGACGTATACCACTAATGTCGGTACTTTTATTTTCTACGAATGAGGAACCTTCTTTTCAATACTGGTTTGATCTATCGTATAACTTTTCGTCTCTGTAATGAAACGGTTGTTTCCAGGCAGATCGGTTCCGATACCAAAAAGGACACCAGAACATACCTATACTCACAACCTGACGTTTCTTTCGACTCACGACTTCTTAGCTACGAAAACTTGACACCACAACCTCTTCTGAGAACTCTCAGGGTACCTGACGTTTCTCTAAGTTGGTCAGAGAAGACTTCCTCTAGTCGGGACCCTAAAGAAATCTTACTTACTACGATTTCGACTGTGAGGTCATGAAACCAGTAGAGTGTGTTTCTTAACTGAGTAACCTTTTCCAAGACTACGACCCTCCCTAACGCCCGTCCTCCTCTTCCCCTGCTGTCTCCTACTCTACCGACCTACCGTAGTGGCTGACCTATCTGCACTCAGACTCACTTGAGACCCTCAACCACTACCTGTCCCTCCGGACCGCACGACACTAAGTACCCCAGTGTTTCTCAGACTGTGATGAGTCACTGACTTGACTTGATTATTCTTTTAATTTAATAAATATTATCAATTTATTAAATTGTTTTAATAACTAAGTTTACATATAAGTTCATTGATACATTTAGATATGTTTAATAAGGAATTCTTTTTGTATTAAAATTTAGCAACCGAAATTTAAGTTTGACTATATAATGTGTACCTCTGATTATTATCTTCATCCTACTTTATTTGTATCGAAACCCTTTCATTGTGTGTGTCAATTTACGAAGATAACTGTAGACAAATTTTAACATTTATCATCCATTTTGAAGTACTTATTATCAGGTCAACCGTTTCCTTATAGTCTTTGGAATAGTACCTAAAAAAAAAAAAATAAACTCCGACTTTAAGGTTAAAACTTCTTAAAAAAAAGGAATTCTTAAAAAAAAAAATTACGGATTTATTTGACGTCGTTCTTATCGTTACTAACCTACCTCCATTAGACCTTTTCTTACCCAATCTTTTTCCAAGATTCCACAAATAAGATCAGATTCTACACACTTCGAAAACAGGTACAAACTTTTTGAATATAATGGAAGGAAGTACCTTAACAAGTCCCAACTTTTTAGACGCAATATGTTCAGTTTCCTTTGAGACTTGTTTGTGTTACACGTTCGGGTTAGTGACCATTAAAGAATTACTCTAACAAATAACTCATTGCTCATTGACCCTTCCTACTCTATGTCAAACAGACCCCTTTCCTTCACTAGTGTGAAGAGTCTCACCCGTTACCTAGTGTACATCCACCGAAAGACGTAGACTCCAACGAATCTCTGTGAGTCGAAGATCAGAACACTTGTGTGTGTTGACTATACGTTTCTGACCCTATAGTCTACGACAAGTACCCTTAGTTTGCTAGTAACCATACGACAATGACTTGAGAGAAATTACAAAGGAGAAAACACAGAAAGAAATTTCGAGTTGTTTATAACACAGTCTACTTTGATAAATAAAATACTTAAGATGTCAGTTCATTAACTCATAGTGACGACGATTATCTCGTCTTACCCGGTACACTAGTTGGGTACTTTATTTCTAACGGGTGGTCAGTATTTAGTTTATTAATTTTTTATATTTCTATAATATCATCTTGTTGGTCTTTAGTTTATTGTAGATTTTGGTGAGTCTTGACTATATATATATATATATATATATATATATATNTAACGGCCATCTTTATAGTTATTTGAATCTATACGTCTACTGTGGTGGTAATACCGTCTTACACTTCTCCTTGCCCATACAGCCCCTTGAAGAACTCAACGTCGTTCCCACACTTCCTGGGAAACCTTCAAGGTCTCCAATCCACACCAATCAGAGCTCTACGGAGTCACCTTTACCCGGAGTACAGCGGACCTTACCTCTCCGAGGACCTATATTGGCTCAAAGTCGTACACGAGAGCTCAATGCTGCCCCTGAAGTCCCTGGGCGAGACCGCCGGCGTCCTTTCCGGTCAGTAGTACGCACAACGATCCCCCGGAGAGCCCTAAGGAGAGGGTAGCTACGGCCCCGGATTCTGGAACACACCTCAGCCCCGACCTTCGACTCGTAACGAGAGGTCACGACTGTACCTAAAACCCCATGAAGACCTCAGAGGTGTTCCCTCAGTCCGGTGCAGAGCTCACCCTCGTACGTGCACGCAAAAGGAGGGCACGACATCGTCGTCACAGTGCGAAGGGCAGGGCACCTAGTTCCCTAGACACCCAAAGGGAGCTCAGAAAGGGTACTCCGAAAGGGTGTCCCGACAGGGTGCACGGTGGCACCACACTCAGATAAGAGCCGCACTTTCAGCTTCGTCACGTCCCTTTTGTCCTAGGAGACCTTACCTGACTCTGTAGACCCCCTGAGAACCTTACCACCGTTCTGGGTACTCAAGGAGAGCGGAAAGGACACGTCGCGAGGAGGAGAACTCTACGCAACCTTTGCAGTTCTTAAGAAAGGGCTCCTTCGTCCCTTCCTAGGGAGTAGAGTTCGAACCTCCGCCTTAGCCTCGAGGAGACCTCTACCGGCCTGGGAGCACGAAGGAGACCTCACCTCTGCCCATACAACCCCCTGAAAAACTCAACATCGTTCCCACACATCCTGGGAAACCTTCAAGGTCTCAAATCCACACTAATGAGAGCTCTGCGGCGTCTTTTTTTACCCGGAGTAGACCTGACCTCGTCTCTTGGAGGACCTAAAAGAGCTCAACGCCGTCCACGAGAGTTGTATGCTGGCACTGGAGTCCCTCTCACATCGTCTACACCGTGCGAAGGGCAGCGCCCCTAGTTCCCTAGACACCGAAAGGGAGCTCCGAAAGGGTACTCCGAAAGGGTGTCCCGACAGGGTGCACGGTGGTACCTCACTAAGCTATGAGCCGCACTTTCAGCTCCGTCACGTCCCTTTTGTCCAAGGAGACTTTACCTGACTCTGTACACCCCCTGAGAACCTTACCACCGTGCTGGGACCTCTAGGAGAACGGAAAGGATAACTCTCGGGAACGAGAACTCTACGGTGTCCTTGCGGCTTTTTAGAAAGGACTGATTCGTCCTATCCTAGGCAGTAGAGCTCGACGGTCAGCGTTTGCCCCAAGGAGACCTACACCCACCCTGAGAGCACGAAGGAAAGCTCACCTCTGACCATACAGCCCCTTGAAGAACTCAANATATATATATATATATATATATATATATATATATGTATGTAGTCAAGTCGAGTGAAGTCGGTGAGTCAGTACAGGCTGAGAAACACTGAGGTACTTACCGTCGTGTGGTCCGGAGGAACAGGTAGTGGTTGAGGGTTTCAAGTAAGTTTGAGTACAGGTAGTTCAACCACTACGGTAGGTCGGTAGAGTAGGAGTCAGCAGGGGAAGAGGAGGACGGGTGTTAGGGAGGGTCGTGGTCTCAGAAAAGGTTACTCAGTTGAGAAACGTACTCCACCGGTTTCATGACCTCACAGTCGAAATCGTAGTAAGGAAGGTTTCTTTAGGGTCCCGACTAGAGGAAGTCTTACCTGACCAACCTTAGAAACGTCAGGTTCCCTGAGAGTTCTCAGAAGAGGTTGTAGTGTCAAGTTTTCGTAGTTAAGAAGTCACGAGTCGAAAGAAGTGTAGGTTGAGAGTGTAGGTATGTACTAGTGTCCTTTTTGGTATCGGAACTGATCTGTCTGGAACAACCGTTTCATTACAGAGACTAACACTTATACGATAGATCCAACCAGTATTGAAAGGAAGGTTCCTCATTCCCAGAGAATAAAAGTACCGACGTTAGTGGTAGACGTCACTAAAACCTCGAGTTTTTTATTTCAGACTGTGACAAAGATGACAAAGGGATTGATAAAGGGTACTTCACTACCCCGACCTACGGTACTAGAAGTAAAAGACTTACAACTCGAAATTCGGTTGGAAAAGTGAGAGAAGAAAGTGGAAGTAGTTCTTCGAAAAATCAAGGAGAAGTGAAAGACGGTATTCCCACCGTAGTAGACGTATAGACTCCAATAACTATAAAGAGGGCCGTTAGAACTAAGGTCGAACACGAAGAAGGTCGGTCGCAAAGAGTTCTACACGAGACGTATATTCAATATATTCGTCCCACTGTTATATGTCAGAACTGCATGAGAAACAGGATAGACCTTGGTCAGACAACAAGGTACACGTCGAGATTGAGAACGAAGGACTGGACGTATATCCAAATAGTCCTCCGTCCAGTCCACCAGACTATAAGGGTAGAGAAAGTCTTGAAAGGTGTCAAATAACACTAGGTATGTTTCCAAACCGTATCAGTTATTTCGTCTTTATCTAGAAGGAGTCCTCGAGAGAACGAAAAAGCTACCAGGTCGTGTACAACCGTTAAACTAGAGACCGAGGAGACGGAAAAGATTTTGGTCGAACTTGTAGACCTTCAAGTACCAAGTGTATGACGACTTCGGACCGAACCTCTTAAAACTCGTAATGAAATGTATTTTAACAGTTTTCTATACACTACACTGACTGTCTACTCAAAAGTTCTTATAAGTGGAAATAAAGTTCATATAAGTGTAAATAAAGTTTAATTGTATTGAGTAGATGGTTTTCACTAATATAAACGACCAGATATTTCCTTATGTTTGTTTGAAGTTACATAATTTTAATTAGTGTCATACTATAGACTGGTTAACTGGGATCTGACTAGATCTTTTACAAAGTTGTAAAGTCTCGTGACTTTAGTACACCTTATAAAATTGTTCATTAAAGTTTTTCCTTTCATTCTCTATTATAAAGTTAGTAAACCGATTTAGTCATACCCCCTTACGAAACAGTACTACCTTTATAAGAATTTCATCTTCACGTAATACATTTATTTGAGTTAAGAATGTCGATATTCCTATAAAAGTTTTCAGTTAATTTACGAGTCAAAGGACTTGTACCAAAATAGGATTCAAGTAATTCATGACCTTTAATTTAAATGGATGATTCACTAAAATATATACACTCAGATCACACTTGTTCCATGAAGTAACTATTTATTTTACATCATAATTTACATCTTAATAATTACTGTATTCGTTCATCTCACAAAGGTCGTCAAAATATACAGAAGTATATTACCTACAATAGTTAATTTAACTTTTGTTTAACGTTAATGAACTTAGATAAATCAATTTCGATCTTTACTAATGACAGAAAAATTGAAAGACTTCGTTGTACTGTTACTAAGATTCCCCCGTAAGATGAAGTCCTTTCTTTTCATGTCCAAATCTTTTACTCCAGACTTTTAAAAGTTTAAAACTATTATCCATCTTTTCTCTACCCTTATGGTCTGTTGGACTGGACGGAGAACTCTTTGGATATACGTCAAGTCCTTTGTTGGCAATCTTGACTTGTACCTTGTTGTCTGACCAAGGTTTAACCCTTTGCTTACGCAGTTCCGACATATAACAGTGAGACGAAGTAGTACTCTTTGCGACCCGACCTCCCTCGTGTTCGACCTTAGTTCTGACGACCGTCTGTATAGTTATTGGAGTTTATACGTCTACTGTGGTGGGAATACCGTCGTTCACTTCTTCTTGATTTCTCGGAGAACTACTTTGACTTTTTCCTCTCACTTTTTCAACCGAAATTCGAGTTGCAAATCTTTTGACTCTACTACCGTAGGCCGCGGTAGTGAAGTACAATTTATCTACCTCTTTGTCACCTTCGTCACCGACTAAAATAAAAACCCCCCGAGGTTTTAGTGACGTCTACTACTAACGTCGGAACTTTAATTCTACGAACGAGGTACCTTCCTTTCAATAATGGTTGGATCTGTCGTTTAATTTTTCGTCTCTGTATTTAACCAGTTGTTTACAGACAGATCAGTTCCGATACCAAAAAGGTCACCAGTACATACCTACGCTCTAAACCTGATATTTCTTTCGACTTACGTCTTAAATACGAAAACTTGACACCACAACCTCTTCTGAGAACTCTCAGGGAACTTGACGTTCCTCTAGGTTACCCAGGTAGGATTTATTTAGACAAGACCCACAAGTAACATTCCCAAGTACAACTTCGACTTTCAATTTATAAAACCGCTGGACTACACTTCTCTACTAAGTAAACTTTCTGGGACTATAACCCTTTCTAACTTCCGTCATCCTTTTCCCCTACTGTCTCCTACTCTATCAACCTACCGTAGTGGTTGAGCTACCTGTAATGAAACCAATTTGAGACTCCCAACCATCACCTGTCCCTCCGGACCGCACGACACTAAGTAGCCTAACGTTTCTCAGCCTGTACTGACTCATTGACTTGACTTGACTTGACTCAACTTTTTTTCAGAGTCTTTTATTTCTGAAATAAGAAAATCAAATTGGTAGAGATCCATGAGTTTATCATTATACCCACAGTGTGTTTTTTTATCGTGTCTTGTCGTCCCAATTAAGATAAATTCTCGTTCACATCGTTATAAAATTAAGAGATATCTGAGAACGATCCTTGTTTTTATAGTGTTTTGTAGTTGTTAAAATTGTTAATAAAAGTTAAACTGAAAAAAAAAATTAAAAATAAGTAGGTGTGTAAATAAGACTACGTAAATCAATCAACAATGATATATTATACCCCTTCCATTACCGTTGGGTGAGGTCATAAAAACGGACCTCATAGGGTCCCTGTCTCTTCGGAACACCCGACGGCAGGTACCCCAGCATGTCTCAACCTGTACTGACTTCACTGAATCGTCTTCGTCGTATCATATATTAAGTAAGTAAATGGATAAATTAATAAAAGAAATAAACGAGAATAAAATTTTTATATATTAGTCCTATCATAAATTACTGATTCTGATTCAGAGACTTTCCATTCTTGAAAGTAAATTTGTGTGTGTGTGTGCCACTGTAATAGTATGTGTTTTACTGACTTTATTAAACAGTCATAGTAGATATAAGTGAAAATTAGTGTGAAGGACAATATAATTTCTTCAGAATTAATGTTGTCTTCAGATGAATAATTTTAATTTACTATATATATATATATATATATATACAATTTAGAAAATGTAAAAGATTCTTAGGAGGAAAATATAAGGTTTCGGTAACTAAACAACTTCTTAGTCCTGTGACTATAACATTTTCGGGTGTGAAATAATTATTACTTGTTTAATTTTTCATTTTATAAAACGGATTTCTACATTTGTAGACAATACGTTGTATAGAAACTACCATACAGTGTCTCGAAATTTTATAATTGCAATATTGTGTCCTCACTAAATTAAAATTATGTCTTATAAAATGTTTTATTGTTAAGACGTGATGACTGGAGACCCGGTATAGTTTCCTGTGTTTTTTCAAGAGTACATTTTGATTCGATGACTCTAAGTTGATTGATAAATGTTAATAACAGTGATGGGTTGGTTTATTCTTTATTAACAACTACAACGGTTTCAATTTTCTTTATGTACTTAATCATTCCCTTTATATAATAATAATAAGTGTTTCTTTCACAACAATCAACTAAATGACATGTTTAAGACAAATTATAAATTGTATTTTAAGTCTAATTGTTTTATACTATTAGTCTTCTAAAGTGTATTGTAACGTTCATTATAAATCTTCTAGACATTTTAAAATTAATTTCGTTAGATTTTACAGACGAAGTTCGATTTATAAATATAGTCAATCCTCAGGAAGTTCTCAAGACTTTTACAACTTGAAAACGATCATATTTCTTCATCTCTATAAACTTCTTCTACTGAACACGTGGACGAATCGAAGTCGATACAGGTTGATAAACACAGGGGTACTTGACATTGGACGGTACGAGGAGACGTTACCCTTTTCTTATGACTTTACCAAGCGGTACGGGAAGAGGTCCCCTAGAAGGTTTGGGTCCCTAACTTGGACGTAGAGAATACAGAGGACGTAATCGTCCGCCCAAGGAATGGTGATCGTAGGTGACCTTTCAGGGTTATTCTATCGAATCATGGATTGATAAACTACCTTGAATTCATGTCATTGGTAAATAAAATTGTGAGTGTAGTTATACATCCATTTGACAGTACTCGACGTAATCCGTAATGACTGTTTTACCTCCGTACCGGGGGTTGGGGGAGAGAAACAGGACGTCCACAACGGGGTCCTACTTCCTCAATCCGGAACATTAAGACTGAACAACAAAGGAAAGAAACCAACTCAACCGATCTTTCTTACAATTCCACGAACTCTCTTCGTACACTTTCGTGTTTCGGAAGATATCAACACGGGTCTTTTATTAGATATTTCATTGGTAACTGTAAATAAGTTCCTAGAAATGTTTCTTACAGGGTCCTACTCGTACATCCGGTGTCGAACTCCGGTACCCTTCCTGACAATAGATTCTGGACAAACACTCCCTTTATAAAGACCGTTTTCTTCTAACGACTCAAATCCCAAATCCTTATTAATTCTTATCGATTCCACCGACGCTGACCACGTGATTCACGTCCGCGGACACTGGACGGGTGATTCGCACCGACTCTCCTCGATGGGGTACAGACTCCAACCCCTTCTTCGGCCCTCCTGGAGTACGGACTTCCCGCCGTCGATTCTCCTGAATGGGGTGCAGACTCCAGTCTCTACTGTCTTTTTTTATTCTACGCTGTCGCGTCCTTGACGGCTCTCCTCGATAAGGTACAGGTTCCAGTCCCCGTCGTGGATTCTTCTCGGTGGGCTCGGGCTCCGGTCCCCGTCGTCGACTCTCTTCGTTTGGGTGTACGTTCCTTGACACCGACACACCCGTGTCCTCCCGGCTCTCCTTGGTAGGATACAACTTCCAGTCCTTCCCACCGCCACTCCTCTATGAGGAGTAGGTTCCATTCCTCGTCACTGACACGAAACGACCTCGTCGGTACTTCTCTATGGGGTACAGGTCTTCGGCTTCATTCTACCATCTACAACGTTCTCCCGTAGTCTCCCGTCTACGTGACTTTGGTATGTGTGTCTTTTGATCAGTCAGATTAGTGTGATCCTGGTGTGGGAACAGTTTGAGTTCTTTTGATTCGGTACAGTCGTTTCGTTGGGTTCTGCCCGCCCAGTACCACCTCTCCAGACTGTCTTACACCAGGTGACCTGTTCCCTTACCTTTTGGTGAAGTCATAAGAACGGAACTCTTGAGGTACTTGTCCTACTTTTCCGTTTTACTATCCTATGACTTTCTCCTTGAGGGGTCCAGTCATCCACGGGTTGTGTGTTGACCTCTAGTCACCTCTTTATTGAGGTCTTTCTTACTTCCCTACCTAGGTTTCGTTTTTGTTATGGGTCGACACCTACACCGACCACTATCTTCGTTCCAGGTTACGATATTTCTCGTTATACCGTATCCTTGGACCTTACAATCCAGGTACTTAGTTCCGTTTAACCTTTACCAGTTTTTTCTCTACCGTTCTCACTTGGAACTTTAAGATCCTAGTCGCTCGATTTTGTCTGACCTTACCCACTTAAATTGAATCTACATGTAATATAGATGATGACGCCAGTCCTTAGGGAGTCTTCTTTACCTCATCGGTAGTGCCAGTTGTTTTCTCAGGTTTTACGTCAAGAACCTACGTTAGAGTTTTTGCTGTCTTAATAGAGACAAGTAGAGGTTCCGTTTGGTAAGTTATACTACCATTAGGTTCAGATTCGGGGTTGGTCATTACGACTTCTTGGACTTTAACTTACTAAGATACTTCTGGATGTTCTGGAAAATCTTGATTGTAGGTTTTCTCTACAGGAAAAGTAATATCCCCTGACCTTACGTTTTCATCCTTGAGTTCTTTGTGGACCTCATTGTTTCTTTACACCGGAAGCTTACGTCTTACTTCGTCTCGTTTCTGATTATCTCTAAACAGTTCTTTTCCGTAACCAGTATCGTTTGTGGGAGAAGGTTGTTGTGTTCTCTTCTGAGGTGGGTACCTGTAGTGATTTACCAGTTGTGGTTTTAGTCTAACAAAAATAAGAAACGGCGATTTCTACCTCTTCGAGATATGTCAATGGTTTTTGCTCTGGTCCTCGACTGATACCGAGTCTAGTACTTTAGGAATAATGGTTTAAGTGTGAATTTAACTTCTTTCATTCCTTTTGACGATCTGGTAAGTCCATACTGGATTCAGTTTAGGGAATACTAATATGTCACCTTCACTCTTTATCTAAATTCTCGGATATAGACTATCTATCCCACGGACTACTTGATACCTTACTCCAAACACTGTAACATGTTCTCTGTCCCTAGTTCTGCTAGGGGTACCTTTTCTTTACTATTTTTCGTTTTACCGACAGAACTCTCCGGAATGTTTATCGACACTTTTCTTCTCTTCAGTTTTGGTTTCCTCTTTTCCTATTAATATTCCTATTAATATTTTGACTTACGTCTCAAGGTCTTTTATCGTTCTGCTCTGTTCTTTCGGAAGAAGTCGCTAGTTACGTTTCTTTATCTCCTTTTCCTGTCTTACCCTTTCTGATCTCTAGAGAAGTTCTTTTAATCTCGATGGTTCCCTTGTAAAGTACGGTTCTACACGAACTATTTCCCGTCTATACCATACCTGGATTGTCTTCGTCTTCTATAATTCTGCACCGTTCTTATGTGTCTTCTTGACGTGTTTTTTTCTAGAAGTACTGGTTCTATTAGTGCTGCGACACTAGTGAGTGGATCTCGGTCTGTAGGACCTTACACTTCAGTTCACCCGGAATCTTTCGTAGTGATTCTTGTTTTGATCACCTCCACTACCGTAAGGTCAACTCGATAAAGTTTACGACCTTCTACTACGACACTTTCACGACGTGAGTTATATGGTCGTTTAAACCTTTTGACTCGTCACCGGTGTCCTGACCTTTTCCAGTCAAAAGTAAGGTTAGGGTTTCTTTCCGTCATGTTTTCTTACGATTTTGATGACGTGTTAACGTGAGTAGAGTGTACGATCATTTCATTACAAGTTTTAAGAGGTTCGGTCAGAAGTCCTTATTCACTTGGCAATTGAGGGACTACAAATTCGACCAAAATCTTTTCCGTCTCCTTACTCTGTAGTTTAACGGTTGTAGGCGACCTAGTACCTTTTTCGTTCTCTCAAGATCTTTTTGTAGGTAAAGACAAAAAAAAACGGATACGGTTTCGGAAACTGACACACCTAGTGTTATTTGACACCTTTTAAGACTCTCTCTACCCTTATGGTCTGATGGACTGGACGGAGAACTCTTTAGACATACGTCCAGTCTTTCGTTCTCAATCTCGACCTGTACCTTGTTGTCTGACCAAGGTTTATTCTTTTCCTCATGAAGATCCAACATATAACAGTGGAACGAATTAATTGAATATACGTTGTATGTAGTACTCTTTACGGCCTGACCTTCTTTGTGTTCGACCTCAGTTCTAACGGCCCTCTTTATAGTTATTGGAGTCTATACGTCTACTGTGGTGGGAATACCGTCTTACACTTCTCCTTGATTTTTCGGAGAACTACTTTCACTTTCTCCTCTCACTTTTTCAACCGAATTTCGAGTTGAAAGTCTTTTGATTCTAGTACCGTAGGCCAGGTAAGCGAAGTACCCTTTATCTACCCCTTTGTCACCTTTGTCACAGTCTGAAATAAAAAACCCGAGGTTTTAGTGACGTCTACCAATGACGTCGGTACTCTAATCTTTCTGAGAATGAGGAACCTTCTTTTCAATAGGGATTGGTTATTTTGTATAACTTTTCCTCTCTGTAACGAAACGGTTGTTTCCACTCAGATCAGTTCCGATACCAAAAAGGACACCAGTACATATCTACATGCTCAACCTGACACTTCTTTCGACTCGTGACTTCTTAACCACGAAAACTTGACACCACAACATCTTCTGACAACTCTCAGTGAACCTGACGTTCCTCAAGGTTGATCAGGTAAGACTTCCTTTAGTCGGGACTTTAAAGAAACCTTCCTTACTACGAGTACGACTTTGAGGTCATGAAACCGGTGGAGTACGCTTCGCAACTGAGTAACCTTTTCTGAACCTACTACCGTCCTTAACTCCTGTCCTCCTCTTCCCCTGTTGTCTCCTATTTTACCGAACTACCGTAGTTACTGAAATACCTGTACCTAGACTCACTATAGGCCCTCAACCACTACCTGTCCCTCCGGACCGAACGACGCTAAGTACCCCGACGATTCTCAACCTGTGCTGACTCACTGACTTGATTTGACTTCTTATTTATCTTCGGAAAAGTCCTCTATCACTAGAATTCTACGATCCCTGTTTGTCCTAAATCTTTCTATTCTTTATTTGACTCCTTACATCGTCCTCAATGTTACATTAGTGTTCAATTCATGTCATTAAGACCCACCTCCTTTGATTTTTGGAGACTCGATTACGAAAACAGTTTCATATTTTCTCTTGGACTTCGAACTGTATTTGTACATCAAGACATGATACTCAGTCTCTGATGTAGTAACAGGTGGTTATAGCGAGTGGGGAAGTCCGACTAAGGAACCTACGACCTCGACCTGAGACTGTTCACCGCGGTCTTGTCCCCTGTGGACTTCCCATTCATTGAAACACTGACGTTGCCCTTCGTCAATCCTAACATAGACACCCACCAACTGTGGGGAGACGTCAAATCCGTCCCACTCCTCCCATATCTTCCTTATTCTTATAAGAGATCCTTTTACCTAGAGAGACGTAGGTTCTTATCTGTTTACAAATAACTTTATAATGAAGTGTACAATCGGACATCTCCGTAATTTTATTCGTGTCCTTATGACAGAGTTAAAGATTAAAAACAAGTTCTCGTTACGGGTACCAAAGGACTCCTCCCATGGTATTTAGATCTTTGGACCTGATTCCAACCTCTAATCAATGTAAACAAAATATGAAACGTGCCCGGCCTTTTAAAGGACATCTACGAAAAGGAGACACCTTATACTAATCCCTGCAGGACCTGAGAGCCTTACTCCGACAATCTGTCAGATACCCTCTCCGATGTCGCCACTTATCACCCAGAGACGGAAGACACGTCTAGTACAAAAGACAGTAACTGTTTTTTTTTCCTCCCTCTGACACGAAATGGAGGCCTCCTCTCCCTTCTGAATGTCCCACAAGGCGGGTCCGCGGGATCGCTCCGAGGAGAAGGAGATACGTTTGGAAATTTTTAAATAGGTAGTGAAAGACTAAATTCCGCTAACGGTGGTGGAGACAAACGCGGAGGGTCCCGGATCCTCAACGGGTGAAACGGGGGTTTCGGAGGGTCTCGTAACGGACTCTGACTCCTTCTATTTCTCAAAAGACTTTGTTTCCTCGAAAACTTAGTCTACGTACGTGTTATATGTTTCTATACGAGGAACCTCTTTTGGGGGAGTCCCCCCGGAGTGGGTCCGAATTTTTTTTATTATTATTATTATTAGGATTACCTTTGCTAAGATGTTTATTTTTCACAAAGAGAACACTGGTTTACCCCGTAAAAACGACCGTTAAAGGACGGTTCGTCCCTGTTGTTCGGCACGGTTATGTCTGATTTTGGTTGGGAGGTTTTAGTGGAACTTTCACCTCTCATCTCTCACTTTTCGAACCGAATTTCAAGTTGTAAGCCTTTTGCTTCTAGTACCGTGGGTTAGGGTAGTGAAGTACCCTTTATCTACCCCTTTGTCACAGTCCGAAATAAAAACCCCCGAGGTTTTAGTGACGTCTACCACTAACGTCGGTACTTTAATTTTCTACGAATGAAGAACCTTCGTTTCAATACTGGTTGGATCTCCCGTATAAGTTTTCGTTTCTGTAATGAAACAGTTAATTACGGGTAGATCAGTTCCGATACCAAAAAGGACACCAGTACATACCTACATTCTCAACCTGACACTTCTTCCGTCTCGTCACTTCTTAACTACGAAAACTTGACACCACAATCTCTTCTGAGAACTCTCAGGGAACCTGACGTTCCTATAGGTTGGTCAGGTAAGACTTCCTCTAGTTGGGACCTTAAAGGAACCTTCCTTACTACGATTTCGACTTTGAGGTCATGAAACCGGTGAAGTACGTTTCACAACTGAGTAACCTTTTCTGAGACTACGACCCTCCCTAACTCCCGACCTCCTCCTCCCCTGTTGTCTCCTACTCTACCGACCTACTGTAGTGACTGAGCTACCTGTACTTAGACTCACATGAGTCCCTCAACCATTACCTGTTCCTCCGGACCACACGACGTTAAGTACCCCAGCGTTTTTCAGTCTGTGCTGACTCGCTGACTTGACTTGACTTTCTGTGGAACGGGGGTCACGCTCTTCCCCATAGTAACCTGTTTTCTGACATCTAGATTTAAAGTATTCCTACCCTGATATGAGTAGGGAGTTCATGTTCCTTCATTTACAAGGGTCAAAGTCCCTTTGGTCGTCGTCCCCGTCGGGACCGGGGTCTGTTTGTCCCCGTCAGCACAACTTAGGGAAATAAGGGAAACAAGGTAGAGTCTTGAGGAGTCTCGTTGGGATCCATCACGTCCTGAGGTGGCGTCAAGGTGGTGGTGTTGTTATAATTGGGGACTGTATATCCAATGAGACTAAGGTTGTCCTCACCGACCGGGGGACGGACTCCCGTAACATCCCGAACACGATCACACATCGAGAGAAAAGGAAGTTCCTTAAAGCCACCAGGACCACATCATCTAAGACTAATATAACCTCTTTAATTTCAAAATTAGATCAGTGGACGGTTTTGACACGTTTAATTATTTCCAGTTTCTTATCGTGTCCAAAACGGAATACAATAATAATCTTTCCTTTTGGAACTGAAGAGTTCGATCCCCGGGGTCTCCTAAACCTAGATCACTGGATCGGAAAAACCACGACCTTTAATGTCGAAGATCCTGAAACTTTCAAGAAAATTAAGTTCCTTTATCTTACGGTCTCGACAACCTATGACCTCGTCGACAGAGAACGTAAAGAGCTTTTTTAACCGGGAGCAGGACCGGTTGTGTAAACTAGTTACGGCCGAACCACCCTTATTCCAGTCACGGGAGCCAACGATTCTCAAGTGTTTACAACTATACCAGTCTACTCTTGTCCCGTGTTTCGTGGAAAACAAGTATACACTAAGGAAGTTATGGAAACAGAAATACCCCCTCTTTATATAATAGAATTTACCCTTACGAAAATATGTCGGGTCTACTTTTCCAATGACAATACGGGCTTCTGACTCAGGGGTTTTGACTCTCTTATTCTGCAGGTGTCGTACGTGTTTGTATTTTCCCAAAATAACGATCGAGCTCGATCCCGAGAACAGAGTAGGTCGTGTCATCTCAGAACTACTCTCGGGGCTCGAGACTTAGTGTCGATGAAAATATGTCCGTCAAGAATCGTGTCGACCGCCCATTACTAACCGACTCGGCATACGTACGTACGCACTAAAAGTTTAGGGTGTAGGGATAGGCCTAACCGAGTCCAAACCGTTGTAGTCCCTGAAAGGGTCCCACACCAAAGGGCCTTAGTACTGAGTTAAAATGTTTTTAGACTTAGAATCCTGATCATATCGAACAACTCGGACAGTACCGAGTCCAGACCAGGGAATTGTCGATGATTGGTTTACGACGGTTACTCCATATTAGGACTGTTCCCCGAACCGTCTCTAGTCGTCCCTTAACAAAGAGGTAATCTTTGTCAAGGAATGTTCTTATCTCTTCCAAATCCTATAAGTCTAAATAGGATCTCCGACAACCAGAACGACTCCTGGGATAATGGACCTTTAGACTACTAGTTCATACCCACCTCGTTACTGGGAATTTTCGACTTTTCGACGTCCGTCGACTTCTAAATCAATACCTTGTTGACCGTCGGTCGGTATATCTCGTCAGATTATCGGTGACCTTATGAGGATAAAAACAGTAATTCTTCTTTAGTCCTTTTTACCTCTAACAATGTTATAGACTCTTGATATTTACGTTGATACATTCTCTGGGAAGTCGGTCCAGAGGGAAGGGGTCATCGACACTGGAAAGTTATATTACACTATCAATATCTAGATGTCCTAACAAAGAAATGGTAGAGGGACCGACAAGTCGTAATATTTACAAACGAAAGTCAGAGACAAGTCGATTATAATTTGTCGGGACATTATTGTTTGACGTTTTAAGACCTTCTCTACCCTTATGGTCTGATGTACTGGACGGAGAACTCTTTGGACATACGCCCGGTCCTTCGTTGTCAATCTTGACCTGTCCTTTCTTGTCTGACCAAGGTCTATCCTGTTTCTCATGCAGTTCCGACATATGACAGTGGGACGAGTAAGTTGAATATACGTCTCATGTAGTACTCTTTACGAACCGACCTTCTTCGTGTTCGACCTTAGTTCTAAAGCCCCTCTTTATAGATGTTGGAGTGTATACGTCTACTGTGGTACGAATACCGTCTTTCACTTCTTCATTTTTCGGAAAACTACTTTCATTTTCTCCTCTCACTTTTTCCACTGAATTTCAAGTTGTAAGTCTTTTGCTTCTAGTATCTTAGACCAGGGTAATGAAGTACCCGTTAACTACCCCTTTCTCACCTTTACCACCGACTGAGATAAAACCCCCCGAGGTTTTAGTGACTTCTACCACTAACGTCGTTACTTAAATAAATAAATAAATAAATAAATAAATAAATAAATAAATAAATAAATAAAAATACAAATGAAATAACATGAAATGTTATGACCTAACCAAAACGGTATGTAACTGTACTTAGGTGGTACCCACATGTACACTATGGTCTGTACTTGGGGGGAGGGTGGAGGGAGGGGTATTGTAGGGAGACCCAATAGGGACATGTGGTCTGGGTTCGTACTACATAGGACGTAGTCTGTATCTGACCACTAAGCTGAGAATGTACTATCACATGTACACAGTTACGGTAAGAGGGTTTAGTAGGGTGGGAGAGGGAGAGGGAGACTCAGGTTTTCAGGTGATATGTGTAGACACAGAAAAAACAACAGAACGTATGTCCCAGTAGTAACGTTAGAAATATTTAAGGTATATATACACAATCACATGACAAACCACAAAAAGAAATACCGAATGAAGTGAGACATATTAGCCCAGGTCAAAGTAGGTAGAGTAGTCTTAACTAAGTTTACATAAGAAAAATTGTCGACTCATTATGAGGTAACACATATACAAGGTTTCTAAAAAATAGGTAAGTAGACGACTACCTGTGGATCCAACAAAGGTACAGGACCGATAATATTTGTCACGACGTTACTTGTAACCCTATGTGCACAGAGAAAGTTAAGACCAAAAGAGCCACACATACGGGTCTTCACCCTAACGACCCAGTATACCGTCAAGATAAACGTTAAAAAATTCCTTAGAGGTGTGACAAAAGGTATCACCAACATGATCAAACGTAAGGGTGGTTGTCACATCCTCCCAAGGGAAAAGAGGTGTGGGAGAGGTCGTAAATAACGAACGTCTAAAAACCTAGCGTCTGTAAGATTGACCACACTTCACCATGGAGTTACACCAAAACTAAACGTAAAGAGATTATTACTCACTACAACTCGTAGAAAAGTACACAAACAATCGGTAGGCATACAGAAGAAACCTCTTTACAGATAAATCAAGAAAAGGGTAAAAAACTAACCCAGCAAATAAAAAGACCTTAACTCAACGTATTCAACGAACATATAAAAACTCTAATCAACAAACAGTCAATAAAGTAAACGATAATAAAAGAGGGTAAGGTTTCCGACGGAAACGTGGAACGAAAATAAAAGGAAACGACACGTCTTCGAAAATTGAAATTAATCTAGGGTAACTTAAAAAAAAAAAAAATAAAGGNAGGGTAACTTAAAAAAAAAAAAAAAAACGAAAATAAAGGTCTTAAGACCCTCCACCTAGTATCTCTTAGGACGACACTAAATACAACCTCTCACAGGACGGATACAAGAGGAGATCCTCAAAATATCAAAGACCAGAATGTAAATCTAGAAATTAGGTAAAACTCAAATAAAAACACACGCTACAATCTTTCCCTAGATCAAAGTAAGAAAATGTTCACCAACTGGTCAAAAGGGTCGTGGTGAAAAATTTCTCTAACAGAAATGAGGTAACATATAAGAACGGAGGAAACAGTTTCTATTCCACAGGTATCCGCACACCTAAATAGAGACCCGAAAGATAAAACAAGGTAACTAGATATAAAGACAGAAACACAGTCATGGTATGACACAACTACTGACACCGAAACATCATCTCGGACTTCAGTCCGTTCAACTAAGGAGGTCAAGGTAAGAAGAAAGAGTTCTAACGAAACCGATAAGCTCCAAAAAACATAAAGGTATGTTTAACGCTTTAATAAACAAGATCAAGACACTTTTTATAGCGACCATTGAACTATCCCTAACGTAACTTAAACATTTATCGAAAAACATCATATGAGTAAAAGTGATATAACTAAGAAGGTTAGGTACTTGTACCATATAAAGAGGTAGATAATCACAGGAGAAACTAAAGAAAGTAATCACAAAATATCAAAGGATATATATCCAGAAATCAAAGAAATCCATCTACATGATGATTCATAAAATAAGAAAAGCAACGTTACCACTTACCTTAACAAAGGAATGAAAGAAAAAGATGAAAGAGTAATAATCACATATCCTTACGTTCCCTAAAAACACACAACTAAAATATAGGACGTTGAAATGATATAAGTAACTAATCGAGATCATTATAAGACCACCTCAGAAATCCCAAAAGATACATCTCCTAGTACAGTAGACGTTTGTCACTCTCAAAATGTAGAAGAAAAGGTTAAACCTAAGGAAAATAAATAAAAAGACGAGACTAACGACACCGGTTTTGAAGGTCTTAATACAACCTATCATCACCACTTTCACCCGTGGGAACAGAACAAGGACTGAAATCCCCTTTACGAAAGTTAAAAAGTGGTAACTTCTATTACAAACGACGCACAAACAGTATATGTCGAAAATAATACAACTCCATACAAGGAAAATAAGGACGAAAGACCTGTCGAAAATAGTATTTACAAATAAATTAAAACAGTTACCGAAAGAGACGTAGATAACTCTATTAGTATACCGAAAATAAAAAGTTAAACAATTACACCACTTAATGTAACTAACTAAACGCCTATAATTTCTTAGGAACGTAGGGACCCTATTTCGGGTGAACCGGTACCACATACTAGAAAAATTACACAACAACCTAAGACTAACGATCTTAAAATAACTCCTAAAAACGTAAAAACAAGTAGTCACTATAACCGGACATCAAAAAAAAAACAAACAAACAAACAAACAAACAAACAAAAAACACCGCAGAAACAGTCCAAAACCATAGTCCCACTACCACCGGAGTATCTTACTCAAACCTTCAAATGGAAGGAAACGTTAAAAGACCTTCTCAAACTCCTCCTATCGACAATCGAGAAGAGCTTTAAAAACCATCTTAAATCGACACTTCGGTAGACCTGGACCCGAAAACAAACGACCTTCTAAAGACTAATGTCAAAGTTAAAGGTACGAACACTACCCAGACAATTCTAAAAGATAAAGAAGGACCAAGTCAAAACCTTATAACATGAATAGATTCTTAAACAGGTAAAGAAGGTGTGACAGGTAAAAAACCGTATATTAACGACTATCATCAGAGAATACTAGGAAACATAAAGACACAACAGACAACACTAGAGAGGTAAAAGTAAAGATTAAAATAACTAAACTAAAAAGAGAGAAACGAAGAACTACTCAGACCAATTACCAGACATTTAAAAGAAATAGGAAAGTTTCTTGGTCGAAAACCGAAACAACTAAAAACGAAACCAGAGAACAAAGAACACGTAAATAAAGACGGGATTAAAAATTCTAAAGAAAGGAAGATGATTGAGACCCCAAGAGGTTAAGGAGGAAAAGATCAACGAAATCCACATCTCAATCCAATAAATAAACTGTAAAAAGAACAAGGAACTCCATACGGACATCACGATACTTGAAAGGAGAATCGTGACGAAAATATCACATGGTGTCCAAAACCCAACAACACAAAAGTAAAAGTAATCAAAGATACGTATAAAACTAAAGAAGACACTAAACGACCAATAAGTCTACACACAACAAGTTGGAGGTATACAACCTTAAAAATTATCTAAAGGACGACATTAACTCTAGATTAGAATTACGTAATACCAGTCTTTTCTACCAACCTTACTAAAGCTAAAAAATTTTAAATAGTTCCAATCTAAATACCGGGTCCTACACTAGATAGGACCTCTTCCAAGGTACTCGTGAAGTCTTTTTCCACTTTAAGTATCAAAACCCCACTTTACAGGATGTCTATAGTTAATCCAGATTGACCAGATTACATAGTAAATTTCAAACACAAAGAAACAATTAAAAGATAAATCAACTAGACAGGTATCCACACTCACACCATAATTTCAGATGGTGATAATAACACAATAACAATTAAAGGGGAAAGTATGAACAATCGTAAACAGAATATATAATACCACGAGGATATAACCCACGTATATATAAATATTAACAATATAGAAAAAGAACCTAACTAGGAAACTAGTAATACATCACTGGAAAAATTAGAGAAATAGAGAAACAAAATTTCAGATAAAATAGCCTATGGTCATAACGGTGAGGACCAAAGAAAACCAGAGATAAACACACCTTATTGAAAAAAGTCGGGAAGTGAAAGTCAGACATACGCAGGGAACAAAACTCCACCCAGAGAACATTCGTCGTATATCTCCTCTGAACAAAAACATAGGTAAGCCGGTTAGAAACAGAAAACCAACCCCGTAAGTTGGGTAAATGCAAATTCCATTAATAACTATTCATACTAGGGTAATGGTAAATGAAATAACAAAACTCAAGCCCAAATATGTGGGAAAAACACAAAGGACAGATCTCTTATAGGAAATCTTAAACATCCTCTCGACCAAACTACCACGACTTAAGAGAGTCGAAAACGAATAGACATTTCGAAAACTAAAGAGGAAGCATAAACTTACTCTAGGAACGACCCATGTCATTAGACCCTACATCCAATAAAAGAAAATAGTGAAATTCATACAGAACGGTAAGGGAGGACCAGACTTCTCAAAGATAACTTTCTAGTTGACAATAGGAATACCCTTAGGGGAACACACAATAGACAACAAAAAGGGAACGACGAAAATTATAAACAAGAAACACAAACTAGAAACAATTAAACTAGTTATACACAGAACCCCACAAAGCGGAACCCAAATAGGATAAACCTTGAGAGACACAAAGAACCTAACCCACTAATAAAGGAAGGGGTAAAATCCCTTCAAAAGTTGATAATAGAGGAGTTCCTAAAAGAGTACCAGAAGGAAAAACAGAAGAAGAAGACCCTGAGAATATTAAGCTTACAACCTCGTAAAGGACAACAGGACCCCCAGAGACTCTAACAGGAGTAAAGAAAATCAAACAAAAAGAACAAAGGAGAGACTAAGTAAATAAAGATGGTAAGATAGAAGATAAAGTGATTAGGATAGAAAACGGAGACTATAAGATGATAAACAACGGAAGTCTCAAAAAGACTAGAGTAAATAACGTAATAATAATATATAACTGAGAAAAAATAAAGAAGATCCAGGAACAATTTGGAAAGAACGTAAAAGAGTTAGGAACAGAGATCCGATAAATAGACACTAAGGTAAAACTAAAGTTCTAAAACCTAGTAAAAGTGATAGTTATAAGCCTTAAGAAAGAGTCCATCTAAGGGATAGAGAAGGAGAAAACAAACCAAACCACCCGTAAAGAGGCCAAAGAATTGGACGACTCATAAGGAGACAAAGAAGTAGAACCAATATAACGACGCAAACCCCACCGGAAAATTATAAGACCATTAAACACATCAAGAAAAATAAAACCTCGAAGGAGTGACACCCACCCCAACATAGTCACCGAACAGTACCAAAGGACCAATCCCTCCGAACACAACCTCAAGACCACCCACCTCGACCCAAAGAAGAAAGACCTCACGTCACCTCACTGGTCATTACCCAATACTCTGCAGTTTCCAAAACCTCATCGAAACTCGACGGACATATAACTTCGAGTCCCGACACAAGGACACAACGACCTCTTAAATACACCATACAGAACGAGACCTTGAACAACCGGGAACCCACCTCGAACCAAAGTCACATCCATACCTCCGCAAACTACTCGAGGATAACGAATTACAAGGGATTTAAGTCCTCAAGAGACTACAAGAGTCCGAAACCTGAATTCGGAGGACGAAGACCAAAAGTCAAAATAAAAATGTCATCGGAGATCTTAAGAGGTAGATATGTCGTGGTTACTATTTTGTAGATCCAATTTCTACTTTTCAAAGAGGTGTAACTCCCTGTGGGTCTCTCCAAGTGATTCAATGTACCTCTTCTCTTCTCCCTCCCCCATCAATCTCCACTGACCTTACTCTATGTCACTCTAGTTTTCTCCTCTCTCGTTCGATCGGTCATCAGTGAAGGAATACACGTGAGGTATCAGACCTGTCGAGTCTCCATAAATGCCTCAATACGTCCCTTCTCCTCTCCCTCCTTCATCTGTCTCCACCGGTCCTCCTATTCTCTCTCCTTACTTTTCCTGTCTCTGTTTAGGACGGTCATTGGTCAAGGAATCCACAAGAGGTGACAGACCTTGTGTGTCTCTAAGTATCTCAACCTATCTCTTCTCTACCCCCTCCTTTCTCTGTCTCCAGTGGACCACCTCTTTTTCTCTCAGGTTTCCTCCTCTCTCACCAGTTCGGTCATTAGAGTGAGTGTCCATTTTAACCCATCACTTCAAACACTAAAATTTACATGTTTTAACTGTTGTTTTTGATTTTTCGTTTCTAATTTTTAGATCCCATCTCAAACCTAAAAGTTTTTATGTTATAATTTCTTTTCTTCGTCTTCCTTTTTTCTTTTTTCCTTTTTTTTTTTCTTTTTTTCTTTTTTTCTTCGGTGTTCTTAATAATCTTTTGAGGTTGTTGGTGGTGTATTTCTGATATATACCACAAACGGAATTTTTTTATCTCATCAAAAAAAACTTTTCATTATCATCCAATATCTTCATTTTTAATCTCCTCTTTATCTTCTGAATTGTTAATTTTTTTTTTCAATCTTTTTTTTCGTTCTTTTTTTTTCTCCCTTTTTTTTTCCTTACTAACATTTTTATCATTTCTATAAAGACCGGGAAGAGACTACAACACCCGTCACACCCAAGTGAAGGTTCCACCAAGGGAGACAAATTGAAGAAAACGAACGACCAAAAAATCCGAGTGATCAAGTCAGGACGACACCCCTCCCCCCCTACGACGTTTGTTTATCGTGACAGCACACGTGTGTCACAGAGTCGGGGTGACCTGGACAGGGAAGCGTCGCGTGTTTGACGAGACCAAGATGCTACGAGTCGGCCCTTAGCAGACTCCGGCCGGGATCCGACACACGTGGAGGGGTCAGATTCGGCGAGTCTAAGGCGTGAGTCTCCGAGTCTAAACCAACCCTGACGCAAAACACGGGAAGGGTCCAGGCTCATCGAGTCCTCAAACCGCTCGCGTCAACGACGCTTAACAAAGGAAAAGACAGAGACGACGAGTCAAAAGACCTACATGGTGACCGAGGGGAACACTACGTCTACCACTGACAGGTCGTGGTGGTCCTTAGAATCGTTTCTTCGGACGAACGTAAAACCATCCATCTCAGAGAGGCCCCGACGTTAACGGGGGAAGGTCGGGAAAGCCGAGACCGACGGACAGGGGTCGCCCCCTACCAGACGTCGGTCGATTATGGAAAGGAAGGAAACAAGACACACGTCAGGGGACGTCACAGAATACAAGCTCGAAAAGCGCACCATCGATAGGGTGTCAGACCAAACGATCGACTTCAATCTAGCAAGACCAATACGCACCCCGCAAGGACGTACTAAAAATGTTTAGAGACGTCGGACGCGGAGGGCACGAAGGGACGGGACGGGGGTGAACGATCACCGCCTACGTCCGCAGACTCGACGAAAAGACGACCCCCTCAATGATAACCCGAACATTAGACAACCAACATTAATAAATAAATAAAAGGGAAGGACAATACAACGGGAGACACAAAGGTTCCGAGCGGTGTCTGAGCCGTCCCTCTCACAAAGGACCACACACCTTTGGAGAGAAGAATTTTAAGGGAGAAGAATTTCTAGGGAGGGGTGGAGGAAACAGAGAGAAAAGTAGAAAATATAAAAAAGGATGGACAAAAGCTTCTGTTACCAGACGAAAAGACCAACGGACTACAGGAGACGGTCGTAAGTCTTCAACAAAACACCTCAAACGAGTCGCAACTTTACAAGAAAACTCCTTAAACACTCCATCTTTCACCAGAAGGGCAGGATAAGGAGGTGGTAGAATCCTGGCGGGGGATGGAAAGAGAAAATTTCTTTTCTCTGTCCTCCTCGATTCCTTTCTTTGATTTTTCCGGTAGTCAAAACGTTTTGTTCGGGACCAGACCGGGCGGAACTCTTCCCTTGAACAATTGAAGAAGAAAGGACTGCGGTAAGTGACACCCGTCCCAGTCCCATAAACGTCGGTACTTAAATTTTCTGTGAATGAGGAACCTTCCTTTCAATACTCGTTGGATATATCGTATGAGTTTTCTTCTCTGTAATGAAACGACTGATTTCAGGTAGATCAGTTCCGATACCAAACAGGACACCAGTACATACCTACACTCTCAACCTGACACCGTTATCGACTCGCGACTTCTTAACTACGAAAACTTGACACCACAACTTCTTCTGAGAACTCTCAGAGGAATTGACGTTCCTCTAGGTTGGTCAGGTAAGACTTCCTCTAGTCGGGACCCTAAAGAAACCTTCCTTACTACGATTTCGACTGTGAGGTCATGAAACCGGTGGAGTACACTTTTCAACTGAGTAACCTTTTCTAAGACTACGACCCTCCCTAACCCCCGTCCTCCTTTTCCCCTACTGTTTCCTACTCTACCGACCTACCGTAGTGACTGAATAACCTGCACTCAGACTCACTTGGGACCCTCAACCACTACGTGTCCCTCCTGACCACACGACTCTAAGTACCCCAGCGTTTCTTAGCCTGTCCTTACTCACTGACTTTACTTGACTTGACTTAGTCAGTTAATCGTAATTATAATGATCTCCTACCCTAAATTAATAACAGTGGTACCTCGTATGAGGATGTCCCACGAAGATCGTTCTTCCGGGTAACCTTACCGAGGTAGACGGTCACTGAAGTTCTTTTTATCAAAACAGAATAGGGTCGAACAACCGTGTGAATTAACATTTTCCATCTTTTTCTTCGTACCTTGAAAAACCTTTCTTTAATCGTTTATATCACTAAGGTAAATTATTACTAGTTGACGTTAAAGAAAATATTTTATCACTACTAACTGTTCAAAGGGACTATCTAAAATTCCTGGTTTAAAACAAAGTAAACGGAATTTCGGAGGTAAACGTAAAAAACTTTTGTGTAAGACACTAAAAAGGTTCCTTCAAAAGATAAGTTGAAAACCTTCCCCGTTAAATCAAAAGTGTCTACCAAGGAGATTGCCATTTCGCTAGTGTTAATAATTACCTTTTTAGAGTACAAGTCCATTTACTTCTCTGTAACAGGGTCTCTCGACTCAATCCTCGACTATTAACCGGAAAAGTTGTAAACTCTCTTACATGGAAGTTAAAAAACTGACTGAGGGTTATATAGCATCCCAACAAAGGAGTATAACTCTGACGATCATAATACCTTTTATTCTGATGGTAGAAAAGAAGTAATAGGCTAAATGTCTTCTAAATCGTATCTATATTCTTTAGAAAACACCCTGTATAATCTCGGGTAAGAACGAACGGGCCAGGAAATATACTTCCTTTACGAAACCGTCTACGTATGTCAAGTCAAGTCAAGTCAAGTCATGTCAAGTCAGTGCGTCAGTACAGACTGAGAAACACTGGGGTACTTAGCGTCGTGTGGTCCGGAGGGACAGGTAGTGGTTGAGGGTCTCAGGTGAGTCTGAGTACAGGTAGCTCAGTCACTACGGTAGGTCGGTAGAGTAGGAGACAGCCGGGGAAGAGGAAAACGGGTGTTAGGGAGGGTCGTAGTTTCAGAAGGTTACTCAGTTGTGAAGTGTACTCCACCGGTTTCATGACCTCACAGTCGAAATCGTAGTAAGGAAGGTTTCTTTAGGGTCCCGACTAGAGGAAGTCTTACCTGACCAACTTAGAGGAACGTCAGTTGACCTGAGAGTCAAGTTTTCGTAGTTCAGAAGTTACGAGCCCAAAGAAGTATCAGGTTTAGTGTGTAGGTATATACTGGTGACCTTTTTGGTATCTGGACTAATCTACCTGGAAACAACCGTTTCATTACAGAGACGAAAAGTTATTCGATAGATACATTCAGTATTGAAAGGAAGGTTCCTTATTCGCACAAAATTAAAGTACCGACGTTAGTGGTAGAAGAGACTAAAATCTTGGGGGGGGTTTTTTTCAGACTGTGACAAAGGTGACATAGGGGTGGATAAAGGGTACTTCATTACCCTGGTCTACGGTACTAGAATCAAAAGACTTACAACTCTAAATTCGGTTGAAAAAGTGAGAGAAGAAAGTGAAAGTAGTTCTTCGAAAAATCAAGGAGAAGTGAAAGACGGTATTCTCACTACAGCATCGTATAGACTCCAATAACTATAAAGAGGGCCGTTCGAACTAAGGTAAAACACGAAGAAGGTCGGGTTGCAAAGAGTACCACATGAGACGTATATCCAAAGAGTTCTCCGTCCAGTCCACCAGACCATAATGGTAGAGAAAGTCTTAAAAAGTCAAATAACACTAGGTGTGTCAGTTTCCGAAACTGTATCCTTTACTTCGTCTTTATCTACAGAAAGACCTTGAGAGAACGAAAAAGGTGCTAGGTCGTCTACAACTTTTAAACTAGAAACCAAGGAGACGGAAAAAATTTTGGTCACACTTGTAGACCTTCAAGTACCAAGTGCATGACGACTTCGGACCGAACTCCTTAAAACTCGTAAAGAAATGATCGTACACTCTACTTACGTTAACACACAATCAAGCTCATAAGAAACCGTAACAGAAAGAAACCCTAACCTTACTTTTGACTGGAAAAGGTCAGGACACCGGTGACGACTTAAAAAGTTTAAACGACCGTATGACTCACGTCGTGAAAGAGTCATAGTAGAAGGTCGTAAACTTTATCGAGTTGACCTTGAGGTAGTGGAGGTGATCGAACCTACAGACCGAGATCCACTCACTAGTGTCTTAGTACTAATAGAACCACTACTTCTAGAGAAAACATGTCAAGAAGACACATAAGAACGGTGGAGAAGAATTATAGAAGACAAAGACAATCCAGGTAGGGTAAAGACAGGAAATAGTTCGCGTAGAACCTTACTTCATAAGGGCACCATAGAGATTAAAAGAACTTCTATAGAGATCAGAAGGGGTAAGACAACAAAAGGAGATAAAGAAATGTAACTAGCGACTTCTTCCGAAAAAATAAAGAAGAACGATAAGAAACCTTGAGACGTAAGTCTACGAAAATATTAATAGGAAAAGAGGAAACGAAAAGGGAAGAGAACAAAAGTGTCGATAAACATTCCGTAGGAGACTGTCGGTAAAACGAAAAAAATTAACAAAGGGAACACATACCAGAACTAGAGAAAGAGGACATGTTACAGTCCTTGGAGTCAGGTATCAAGTAGTCCATGAGATAGATAGTCTAAATCAGGGAATTTAGATAAAGAGTGAAAGTAACATATTAGTCTTCCCTAAATAAACCTAATATGGACTTACCAGATCACCAAAAGGGAAGAAAGAGTTAAATTGGGACTTAAACCTTTATTACTCGACTACTAGACTCGGTGTCAGTCGAGGACCAGAATAAAAACGACTGACATATCTCGAAGAGGTAGAAACCGACGTTTCTTATATTAGTTAGACTAAAGAGTCAACTGGTAGACCACTACAGGTACACATCTTAGAAGAGAACACAACAACCTTCTCCCACAAACGATACTGATCATGCAAGAGAATCGATTTGAAATAATCGGAAACGGGACGAAGTAAGACATGAGATTCCGGTTTAAACGGATAATGAGGTCCACAAAGAACTGAAGGATGAAAACGTAAGGTCAAGGGATATTACTTTTCCTGTAGAGAAAACCCACAATCAAGATTTTCCGGAACATCCAGAAGTATCTTGGTAAGTTGAAGTTGAAGAAGTCGTAATGACCAACCCCTTATCTGAACCTAATGACACTATAACTTACCAAACGGAACCATTGCTTGTCTCTAGTAAGACAGCAAAAACTCTAACGTACGTTCATGACGTAAAGTCTGAGAAAACAACTGGTACTACCGATGAGGTAAAGAAGATTCCCTAATGACAGGAGTCATCATCTATATTACCAGTAGACTCAATTTAAGCGGGTAATGTCTACGTAAATTAATTACGTCTACGTAATTGATTGTATTAACGAAATTTGAATGTACTTTTCTAACTGTTCCGGTTTTTAAGACTGTTTTAAACGGTAGTTTTACTTCGATCAAATTCCATACTTAAAGTATAGTGATCCCTCCGTCGATCTGTTTATCAACGACGACGATGACGACGATTCCGTGAAGTCAGCACAGGTTGAGAAACACTGGGGTATCTACCGTCGGGTGGTCCGAGGGGGTAGGGACCCTAAGAGGTCCGTTCTTGTGACCTCACCCAACGGTAAAGGAAGAGATTACGTACTTTCACTTTTTACTTTCACTTTCACTTCAGCACGGACTGAGAAACGTTGGGGGACCTGACGTCGGATGGTCCGAGGAGACAGGTACCCTAAAAGGTCCGTTCTCATGATCTCACCCAACGGTAACGGAAGAGGTTCTGTTTATCAATTCAATACAGTTTAACGGGTTGTAGATTAGGTAGAGGTAGTAATCCTCATTTATGGGCTCCGGAATACAGATTAAGAGAGACCGTTTAACTGCATTGAGTATTGGACTGGAAACCTTTGACAGGAAACACGTACAATGACACCTATGGAAAAGAGTACAATAATATCGGAGACGATCTAGTCCACTTCGTCGTTTTCTACATTAAGTCGTGAACAAAGTCACGAAAAGGTTTTATCTTGAGGGACTTGTCAATTTTTGTCTTTTACGGGGTCGAATATTGAGACGACGAAAATTCTCTAAAACAGTTTTGAAAAGAGATTTAATTCCGTCCCACTAAAATTCATAAGGAGCGGTGTAGTACAAGATGGGGTACGAAATAAACATTAATTAGTAAATTTGCACCTGTGTGTCCCCGTCTGACGTTACTACTCTGTGACGTAAGGACTTCTCCGATACTGAACCGGGGACCAGTTCACCTTCCTGGAGGAATGACCTCTTACCTTTCCCGATCTTCACGACAATTGAACACCCTCTCCCATACGAACACACAAAAGTGTCCTAAGGTGAAGAGGAGAAACCTAAGGACTGTCTGACCAAGCTGTACAGGTCAGGGTACTCTATAGGTTCTAGTGCTTCTGGAGACTCCAGTGACTCTAGGAACGTCAGAACTTCAGACCCTGGTTCCCTTCTACCCCTCTAGTCTTCGAGTAGCTCAAGTCTGGACTCCCTCGGTTCCTCTCCGGTTTCCTGCTCACTTGGAAGTGGAATCAGAAGTGACGATCATGGAGCGAAGTCCGTGGACCACGAAGTCCTCTCTGGACGACTAGTTCAGGTTGACATAAGAGGAGGTAGAGTAGTGGCAGTAGTACGAGTTCGTTGATAGAGGTCGTGACACGGTTGAACCCCGGTCGACTTTACAGAACGAGTCGTCCGACTTCTTAATTATCCTTCCCCCTCTGTACTCAAGTGAGGATACCATTACAAACACCGTTACGAACGACACAACCGAACAGTCGGTTCCGGGAGGTCACGTCTTTTCAAGTAACCCGGATAAACGGATTAGGTGGAAGAAAAGTCAGACAGGTAACCTACTTACTCGGGTAAGCACAAAAACGATTACTGAGAGTAGAAAACCCACCCCGAAGGTAGATAGGATTATTACGATTTTGTCACCAGTCACGAGGGAAGTTAAAAAGTCCGTACAGACAAATAGGTGGATAAACGAAACGGTATGGAAGGAGGAATGTTCCTAGTCGAGACCAAAACTTACCTACACAATCGTCAAGGAGCTTTCCGTACAAATGACTAAGAGACTCTTCGCTACCGTTCTCTGAAAACTAGGAATGTCGACGACTACGCCCCCCGTGTTCTTTTTTATATACTACGGTATTTTGTCCGTCGGGGAGTAAATCTCCAGAAAGACTCGACACGTGAGGGGGGAGACCTAAGACAACTTGTTCCTGATGTCCGGAGCCTTTCGTATTCGTCTTAAAGACCGAAAAGAGTAACCTTTCTTACGTACATGCGGTGTTTCAATAGATAAGGGTAACAACGGTGGTCTGTAAAAGATTGACTTATCCCCACGGGGAAAACCTAGTTGTTAACTTGAAACAAAACTTCTTGAAATATCTAGGTATGACTTACTAAGTAAGTAGGGAATAGGAAATCGTTAATGATCCACTGTACAATTACCTACCCTAGGTGGAAATCACTCAAAGTTATCTTATCCAGGGTACGTCGGACTTAATACCTCTCGTAATTGACGATACCGTGGACATTGAAATGTATCTGGAAATTTACTTGTTTCTATATAAGATGTCCGGAAGTATGTAAGAGGGATACGGAAAAACACCCGGTCTTTGACTTTACTAAACACTCAAAAATTTCCTCTTTGACAAATATTACAGTTTACACACTTAACAAAATATAGTTTAAAACAACTACCCATACTAATATCATTAATATTCCGTCACTACCCTACGGAACGTTGGTCGCACCCATCGACACTAGACCGTGTGATTCGCACACGTCGACTCTGGGTCGCGTGATTCGCGCCCCCCGACACTGGACGGGGTGATTCGTTCGGGCTCTCCTCAATGAGGTGTAGGTTCAAGTCCCCGTCGTCGGTTCTCACAGTCCGACACTGCCACGTCCTTACCGACTCTCCTCGATGGGGCGTAGACTCCAGTCCCCGCCGGCCCTCCTCTGTGGGTCGTAGGCTCCAGCCCCGTCGCCGACTCTCCTCGATGGGGTACAGGTTCCGGTCCCCGTCACCGGTTCTCCTCGATGGGGTGCAGGCTCCAGTCCCCGCCGACCCTCTTCGGTGGAATGTGGGTTCCGGTCCCCACCACCGGGACTCCTCGGTGGGGATCGGTCTCTGGTCCCCGTCGCCGGTCCTCCTCGTTGGGCTCCTCGTCACCGACGTGTCCACGACCTCCCGGATCTCCTCGATAGGGTACAACCTGCTGTCCTTCACACCACCATTCCTCTATAGGGAATAGATTCCATTCCCCGTTACCGACACGAAACGACCTTGTCGGTACTTCTCAATGGGGTATAGGTTCCATTCTCTTTGTGTTCATTCTACTATCCACAACTTTCTCCCGTAGTCTCCCGGCCGTGTGACTTTGGTATAAGTGTCTTTTGATCAGTTAGATTAGTGTGATCCTGGTGTCGAAACACATTGAGTTACTTTGGTTCGGTACGGGTGCCCCGTTGGGTTCTACCCGCTCAGTGCCACCTCTCCAGACTGTCTTACACCAGGTGACCTCTTCCCTTACCTTGTGGTGAAGTCATAAGAACGGAACTCTTGAGGTACCTGTCATACTTTTCCGTTTTACTATCCTATGACTTTCTCCTTGAGGGGTCCAGTCATCCACGGGTTGTGTGTTGACCTCTAGTCACCTCTTTATTGAGGTCGTCCTTACTTCCCTACCTTGGTTTCGTTTTTGTTATGGGTCGACACCTACACTGACCACTATCTTCGTTCCAGGCTACCACATTTCTCGTTATACCGTATCCTTGAACCTTACAGTCCAGGTACTTAGTTCCGTTTAACTTTCACCAGTTTGTTCTCTACTGTTCCCACTTGTAGTTGTAAGATTCTTAGTCATTTGATTTTACCTGACCTTACCCACTTAAATTGAGTCTACTGGTAATATAGATGATGACACCCGCCCCTAGGGAATCTTCTTTACCTCATCGGTAGTACCAGTTGTTTTCTCAGACTTTACGTCATGAACGTACGTTAGAGTTTTTGCTGTCTTACTAGAGACAAGTAGAGGTTCCGTTTGGTAAGTTATAGTCTCAATAGGTTCACATTCGGGGTTGGTCATTGTGACTTCTTGGACTTCAACTTGTCAAAATACTTCTGGATGTTCTAGAAAATCTTGATTGTGGGGTTTTACTACAGGAAAAGTAATATCCCCTGACCTTACGTTTTCATCTTCCAGTTCTTTGTGGACCTCATTGTCCGTTTAAACCGGAACCTTACTTCTTACTTCGTGCCGTTTCTGATTGTCTCAAAACGGTTCTTTTACGTGACCAGTATCGTTTTGTGGGAGAAGGTTGTTGTGTTCTCTTCTCAGATGTGTACCTGTAGTGGTCTACCAGTTGTGACTTTAGTCTAACTAATATAAGAAACGTCGGTTTCTACCTCTTCGAGATATGTCAGTTGTTTTTGTTCTACTCCTCGACTGACACCGAGTCTAGTACTTGAGGAATAATGCTTTAAGTCTGAATTTAACTTCTTTCATCCCTTTTGGCGATCTGGTAAGTCCATACTGACTTTAGTTTAGGGAATACTAATATGTCACCTTCACTCTTTATCTAAAGTACCGGATCTAGATTATCTATCTCACGGACTACTTGATACCTTACTCCAAGCACTGTAACATGTCCTCTGTCCGTAGTTCTGGTAGGGGTACCTTTTCTCAATCTGTTCAGACAGCAGGATCACACTACCTAATTGATCAAAAGACACTCATACCAAAGTCACACAGACGGGAGACTACGGGAGAACGTTGTGGATGGTGGAATGAACCCAAAGAGAATGGAACCCGCACCCCATAGTGAAGTACCGACAAGGTCGTTTCCATTGGCGATTAGGAATGGAACCTACTCACCATAGAGGAGTTGTGGTGGGAAGGACTGGAAGTTCCATCCTACCGAGGAGATCCGGGAGGACGCGGGAGCGTCGGTGGTGAGGAACTTACACCACAACGAGGAGGGTGGACGGCGGGGACCGGAGTCAGCACCCCAACGAGGAGGGCCGACGAAGAAGACCGGGTCTGCACCCCCACCGAGAAGATCCGTGACGGGGCCTGGACCCTGTACCCCATCGAAGAGGACCGACGGTGGGGACTGGAGCCTGCACCCCATCCAGGAGAGGCGGCAACGACCCATCCCCTTTGATTTTTACAGTTTGGAGACTGGATTACGAAAACAGTTTCATATTTTCTCTTGGACTTCGAACTTTATTTGTACATCAACGGATGATACTCCCGAAGGGACCATCGAATCACCAATTTCGTAGACGGACGTTACGCCCTCTGGGTCCAAGTTAGAGACCCAACCCTTCTAGGGGACCTCTTCCGTTACCGTTGGGCGAGGTCATAAGAACGGATCTCTTATGGTACCTGCCTCCTCGGACCACCCGATGTCACATACCCCAGTGTTTCTCAGTCTGTGCTGACTCGCTGAATTGCAGTGAAGTAGAGGGATGACACTCAGTCTCTGATTTAATAACAGGTGGTTGTAACGAACGTGGAAGTCTGACTAAGGGACCGACGACCTCGACCTGAGGTTTCATTTGATAGTAAGAGATTTAAAACTATTCTAATAGTATACTAAACAACGGATCACTGACACATTCCCCTCTCAGGGAATATAAATTCTTTTTTATATATATATATTAAATAAGAGTAAGAAAACTTTATTCGACTTCAAAGTGACAAAAAAAAAAAAAAAA